>PVKP010004807.1:0-94622 GCA_004027715.1 Plecturocebus donacophilus | reverse complement strand
GAGGAGGACAGGAGAGGGAGAGGAGAGGGAGGGGAGAGGGAGGGGAAAGGACAGGAGGGGAAGGAAAGAAGGGAAAGAAAGGAAAGAAAAGAAAGAAGGAAAGAAAGCAGTTTCAGGCCGGCACAGTAGCTCATGCCTGTAATCCCAACACTCTGGGAGGCTGAGGCAGGCAGGTCGCTTGAGCTCAGTAGTTGGAGATCAGGTTGGGCAAAATGGCGTTTACATTTTTTTTCATTTAAAAGGCAGTTTTTACAAGGGCAAATGCTGCTGAATTATTAAGGAGGCTAAAGACTACAAAGTGTCATTTGAACCTAGCACTGAGGAAGTCACTGAGGATTTAAGGAGAGCAGTTTTACTGCAGTGATACAAACAAACAAAGGGGTAGGCAGCCTGAAAACCAGCTGGGAACAAAAGTATGAGAGGAACTTTAGGTTGAGGGCAGAGGTCCCCCGAGTAAGCAGGGAGAAATACAACCTAAAGCATATAGAGGTTTGGTTCCAGACAAGTGAAGGGCTACTATTTCCTCAGAGATGAGAGTAGAGTATAAGTTTGAGAGTAGCAAGCAAAGAGGAAGACCAGGAAGCTCAAAGCTCTTAAGGGACTGTTTTTTTCTCTTAGAAAGATATTTATTGACCACAAAAAAAGGAGATAAGTAGGAAGGTGAAAGGAGTGAAAAAGCTGTAGTTGAAGACAGGAGATAGAGGCTGGGCATGGGTGGCTGATGCCTGTAATCCCAGCACTTTGAGAGGCTGAGGCAGGTAGATCATGTGAGGTCAGGAGTTTGAGTCCAGCCTGGTCAATATGGTGAAACCCCATCTATACTAAAAACACAAAACAGCCAGGTGTGGTGGTGCACGCCTGAAATCCCAGCTACTCGAGAGGCTGAGACCCAAGAATATCTTGAACCCGAGAGGCAGATGCTGAGGTCCAAGAATCTCTTCAACCTGGGAGGTAGGGCTGCAGTGAACTGAGATTTCAGCACTGCACTCTGGCCTGGGAGACAGAGTCAGACTATCTCAAACAAAAACAAATATAAAAGGAAAAAAGGAGATAGACCTGACTGAGGACCCAGAAGGTGCTACAGGCTCACAAAATCTTGACCAGCTCTACAGAATCCCCTTCTAAATTTCAATTCCAGAGTCATTCTGATGGAAATGAAAAATAGTACATAACCTACGTAGGGCTACTTAGCAATATTTATCAAAATGCAAATACATTTTTCTTTTGACCAGGCAACCTTATTTCTGGGAATGTATATAACATATATTCCTGACAAGTACGTAGAATGATATATATACAAAATTATTCACGGGAGCACTATTAGTGAGCAACATAAATGGAAATAGCCCAACTAAATGCCCATAACAAAAGGCATGTTAAATATTGCATCCTGGCCAGGCGTCGTGGTTCTTGCCTCTCATCCCAGCACTTTGGGAGGCAGAGATGGGAAGATCACTTGAGGCCAGAAGTTTGAGACCAGCCTGGTCATCATAGTGAAACCCCCATCTCTGTTAAATAGAAAGGAGGAAGACAATGTTTAAATAAAAATTAAATTAAAAACCACTGTCTTATACTACCTCAAAAAACTATAATAACGCCATCTATAAAAAAGAATTGAGGGCCAGGCGCAGTGGCTCACCCAGGGCACAGAGCCTGGTTCTTTTGGTGGAGAGAAACTATTAAAATAGTACAGCTGTGCACAATGGCTCATGCCTGTAATCCCAACACTTTAGGAGGCCAAGGTGGGATGATTGCTTGAGCCTGGGAATTGGAGACAAACCTGGGCAACATGATGAGACTGTTTCTACAAAAAATAAAATTAACCAGGCATGGTGGCATGCACCTGTAGTGCCAGCTATTTGGGAGGCTGAAGTGGGAGGATAACTTGAGCCCAGGAGGTAGAGGCTGCAGTGACCTGCGGGGGTGAAAAAAAAAATAAAGTACCCACAGGAGAGTGGGTGGGACAAGTAATTCTCAATTCGAATACCATGTTATACTGTTAAGACAGTGAGCCATTATGTAATGCTTTACCTACTGAGAACAAAAAAAAAAACTTAAAATCCCTTTTAAGCTTCCCTAAATCATGGATCCTCTATTCAGAAAAATGCACCTAACTATGGAAGCACCAGCATCCCTGGACCTTAGGTTGAGAAGGTATGATCTACTATTCAGGGGTTAAACATTGTGATGTCTGCAATTTACTATTTTTTAAAATGCCAGCAAAAATGAACCAACCATGGCATAACGTTAAGAGCTATTAAATTTTTCCAGTTGCCTAACCAAAAAAAAAAAAAAAACCAAAAACTATTAAATCCAGGCTGGACACATCCCAGCACTCTGGGAGGCCCAGGCGGGCGGATCACTTGAGGTTAGGAGTTTGAGACCACGGCGAAACCCCGTCTCTTTAAAAAGCAAAACAAAACACTATTAAATCTAGATGATGACAGGTTTATAGAAGTTCGTTATATTATTCTATTTTTCTGATAATAAATTTCAAGGACAAAAAGTAAACAAAAATATAAAAGCAATATCAAAAAAGCCAAACCCGTGTTCTGTGCTCCGGTATCCTTTACTTTTCTCATCACAGCAGAAACACATGAGGTGCACTGAGTCTTACCGGATCTGCTCAATGGCCTCCCACATCAGGGTTCTGGGTGGAGCACCAGGCGCCTCCATTTGCCTTCGAATTTTCTGGAATCGGATTGCTTTTTTCTGTCGTTTCAGGATGCTGGGGGAAAGAACCAAGGGCGGAAGCCATGCGTGGAAGCAGAATGGATGTTTGAAGAGCCTCAGGCTAAGTCAGGAGCGCCCAGCCCTCTTCTCTTGGATCGCAAGGGCAACCAGGCCATGTTGCCTGCTTAGAGCTCCTCTGTACACCCAAAAGCTAACACCTAGAACAGTAACTGCCCGTGAGATGCCTAACTTTCTGTACTGGTGATGAAATATGTCACTAGAGAAGGGGCCAGGGGTCTCAGGGGAGTTGAACACCTGACGCTGCGCCCCTGAAAACTGGTAAGAAGGAACAAGGGACGTTGCGCAAGCAGCCGCAGGACGCCCGGCGCCAAGGGGGCGCAGCCTAGGGCGCCCGGGCGCGAGGCCCTGCTTCAAGCTGAGGGCCCGGGGAGAAGCCGGTACCTCTCCACCTCCTGCAGCTCCCGTTCCTCCGGCTCCCAGTCGGTATCGGGGTCTGGCTCTCGGCCGATAGGGCCTGGGCCCGCCACTCCCCGGGTCGCAAACCCACAGCGAGCAACGGCAGCGCGAACGCGGCCGCCCAGCAAAAGCCTAAGGGTAACCGCCATGTCAACGCAAACCAGTCTTCGGTAGTCGGCTATGAGACAGTAGCGGAAGTAGAAGCGCAGAACCGGAAGTGAAAGGGGCGGGCCGGAAGCTGGGTGGTAGAAAGTATTTCCTGCCTCACTTGGTTTGGGGAAGATCTAGCCGTGAGCCGCTCTTTTGCCCACCCTTCGTGGCTGTAGCCGTGGAGAGGGCTTCCCTGAAACGCGAGGGCCGAAATGAGGCACAGGACGCGCCTGGAAAACGGCATGAACTTTAATTAAAAAACGGATTCAGTTTCCAAGCGCCGTCTCTCCGCCCCAGCAGCTGCCCAGGCCTGCCTGTCTCCGCGACCGCCGTGGGCAGGGCTTCCGCTCAGCGGTCTTCTGACGGCGACAGCCCTGTGACTTGGGCACTCGGCTCCTCTGAGAAAGGGGCTCTTTGTCTCCTGGATGGCCTTCAGCCCCGGGCCGCACCTAGGGTTCAGACCCATCACCTAGTGACAAACCCAGGCTAAGACTTGATGAGCAGAAATCAGTGGCGCCTCTTCATCTTTTAGGCTTTCCCGATCCCCAAATAATCTTAGGGTATTGAGAAATTCTTGGTATCTTTGTATTTTGCCTTATGCAAATGGGGTTACTGTGCAGGGCTTTTCAAAGTGGAACTTGGTGGCAATCTTTCATTTAGCACAGACTGAATGCCCTTTGCCCCTTAGGAAACTGGGAGGTTCTCCAGGAGAGGTAGGGTGCTGGGCTTCCCTCCTGCTTTTACCTGAACTGACTGATGTTGAAGAGTGTTCTGGAACGCTGCAACACCAGTGCAGACGCAGGGCAGAGGGGAACCTTGGCTGCTCTAGTGTTCAGAGTTTACCACGGAGGGCAAGGTGCTTTCAGCCCAGGAGTCAGATGCCACCCTTTCCAGTTGGAGAAGATAGCCCTGCTTTGGGGTTAAAGTGGGTGGCACTGATCCTGCCAGGACTCTGTTTATGGCTTCTAGCTTTCTGCTGGCTTGGCCTTCTGCAGTGGAAACATGGATGTCCCCGAGTTGGTACTCACAGAAGAGATTTGCTCACCTCTTTCCCAACTGTGGTCCAATGACACAGAAGAAGGGCGTCCCATGTGTCCCTCCACTGTCTTTACCACACTGTATTGCCATTGGAATGGTATGTCTACTTGTCCATGTTCCTGTTACCTTTGTTGAGTGCTAGGACTGTATTTTTGCCATTTCTATCACCATGGTCTACTGTACAGAAAGGATTAAACAGGCCTGCTGTGGTGACTCACACCTGTAATCCTAGCACTTTGGGAGGCAGAGGTGGGCAAATCACCTGAGCTCAGGAGTTCAAGACCAGCCTGGGCTACATGGCGAAAACAAAAAATACGAAAGTTAGCCAGGCAGGGTGGCATGTGCCTGTAGTCCCAGCTACTCAGGAGGCTGAGGCAGGAGAACTGCTTGAGCCCGTGGGCAGAGGTTGCAGTGAGGTGAGGTCAAGCCATTGTACTCCAGCCTGGGCCACAGATAGAGACCTTGTCTCAAAAAAACAAAAAAGAAAGGAGTTAATAAATGGATACCCTAAATTCCCCATTCTCGCCCTGGTGGAAGTGCCATATTATATTTTGGGAGCATCCAAGCTCTTAATGTTTACTGGTGGCATTTACACAGGTCCAAGTGACCAAAGCTAGTTTTGCATACTTATAGCTAGTGAGCCTGATTCTGGCACTGGAAAAATAGCACCTCCCAGCCTTCTTCATCGACGATGAACAGGGGTTGATGGCTGCTGGCTCTCCTATGCAGCTGAAGTTTTTGGGCTGCAGATGGCACCGGGGAACATGTGGGATTGCAGCATTCATGCTTGGCAGTGGCCCTAAGATCCTGGGGATTGATTCATGGGGCAGAACCAGATGCAGGAAATGAAAAGTGCCCCGCTCTGTGGCAGCCCCTCTTAGGAGCACCAATAGGACCAGACTCACAGACTTCAGTTCTTGACCGCCCAGCCTGTCCTAATGAAATCTAGGCTAGAGGAGAAGAGCAGCCCCTTACCACATGTTTATGTGAGTTTGGATGGAGCATTGGAAGAAGGAGGTAACTGAAAAAAATCTCTTCCAAGCCATGGCCACTGTTTAACCAGATACTCCTTTGGGGTTCAACAAAAACAGAAGACCCAACAGGTTTGCTACTGGCCCAGGGAATAGTGAAAGTGGCAGCTGTTTTGTTGGCCCAAGACTGTTTACTTATCTCCCATGAGAGCCTGGGCACTGGCAGTGCTAGGGAGAAAATAGTCCAGAAGCCACTGATGGTGGTGGCCTTGATATTTGTCAGTCATGAGTATGGGGTTATTTTGGGACAGGAATATAGAGAGTAAGTTTCTTGTCAGTGAGAAGGTTTGGAGCTGCACTTTTCTGGATGTCACACCAAAAACAAAGGAGCTTGGGAACAGACACAAAAGGAATCAACAGACCCCCTCCCAAGGCCCTGCCAGCGCACTCTGCTTTCCCAAGCTCCACTGACAGATACCATCACACAAGCCTCCTTTGGTGAGGCCACAACCATGTGCTGGGACAACAGCCTTTGTTCCCTTTTCCTCTGGGAGGCTTCATGGGGATCCTCACCTGACACTCATGAAGTTTTTTCTGGCCCTGGGGGCCAGGGTGCTGCAGGCGGGTGAGCTGCTGTACAATACCCAGGCTTCGGATGAGCGTCTCCCTTTGTAGCAGGGCCTTCAGCCGCTCCAGCTCTTCCTCTTCCACAATCTCTTGAGGCCTCATGGTGTCCAGCTGCGCCGGCAGTAGCTACAAGGTACATGAGAGATAAATGCAGGATCTCCAAGGATGAGCCCCGAACCATTGCCCAGGATGGCTGCAGGCCTCCTGCCTGCTCTACCCTCATCCCTTCCCCGACCCAGTACAGTTCCTTTTGCTGTCCATCCTCTCCCCTCTTCTTCCAAAGGGCCAGATTCCATTTACTGATTAGAAACTCCCCTCTCTCATGAGAGGGGAGGAGGACAGCAGAGATTCCCCTCTCTACTGTCCCACCCCACTTTCCTGCAGAAAGAGAAGAGCCACAAAGCCCCTGACACCTGTTTCTCCCAATTCTGGTTCCTGTAAACCAAGCCTGTGGAAAGGTTCCGGAGCCCTGGCCTGGGCCGGCTCTTCTCCCCAGCGGATTCACCCTGGTTCTGGTCCTTGGCCTTTTGCCTCTTAGTGCCTGAGTTCTCCTGCTGTTCCTGTTTCAGGCGGATCTCCTCCAGTTGCTGCCTGACAAGACACAGCAGCTTCAGACACTAGGGAAGTGGTGTTGGGGAGAAGAGGGGTGAGGAAAAATGGAGATGGGGAAAGAGTAGGAAATTACAATCTGTTCTTTGGACTGATGGGAGAGCAATGAGGGGGAAGTTAGGAAACCTCCTAAACTGAAAAGAGCGACTAAGAGTTGGATAGGATTTATAGCTCCATTCCTCCTTCCTCAAGTGTCTGGCTTCCCTGCTGGGGAGAAATGCTGCTTCAGGACTTGTCCCCACCTAGGCGTGCAGAGGAGAATGTCGGTCATAGTACCTGGCACACTCCTCTCTGGCCTTGGAAGCCGCAGTCTCCTGGAAGAGGGAGCCATTGTGTTTGAAGAAGGGGGCATACTTCTCCGTGTCAGGCCCAGGGTAGATGCGCCGGTATTTTCCCAGGTGGGAATCCTCATATTGTTCCTGGTCCAGCATTGCCACTTGGGATGGCTCAGTTTTTTCTTTCCTGTGGAAAGCAAGCTCAATGAGTCAGAGGAGTGCTGTGGGGATGTTCAGTAGGGAAAGGAAGACTGGCTGAGCTTTGGAGATCCTCCTGCTGGCTTCTTGACCTCCCGGGCCCCTGCCTAAGTAGGGAAAACTGCCAAACCCAACTTTGGCCAGCCCCCGGTGTGCGGCCATGAAAATAGGCTTGACTTCCAGAAATCTACTTTTCTTTTTTGAGACAGAGTCTTGCTCTGTCGCCCAGGCTGGAGTGTAGTGGCACAATCTCGGCTCCCTGTGACCTCTGCCTCCCAGGTTTAAGCAGTTCTCCTACCTCAGCCTCTCAAGTAGCTGGGTTTACAGGCATGCACCACCACGCCTGACTAATTTTTGTATTTTTCGTAGAGACAGGGTTTCACCATGTTGGCCAGGCTGGTTTCAAACTCCTGACCTCAAGTGATCCACCCACCTTGGCCTTCCAAAATGCTGAGATTACAAGCTCGAGCTACAGCACCTGGCCTGATTTTCACCACTACTCCCAATTTTCTTTAGGAGTAGTGGAGAGGGGTCTACTCATAAGCTAGCACTCTGTTATAGTCTTTTAGGTTTCTGATTGTAAAAGTAACATGTTTTGACGTAAGCTTTTCATAAAAAAAAAAAAAAGGCTGGGCTTGGTGGTTCATGCCTGTAATCCCAGCACTTTGGGAGGCTGAGGCGGGTGGATCACTTGAGGTTGGGAGTTTGAGACCAGCCTCGCCAACATAGTGAAACCCAGTCTTTACTAAAAGTACAAAAATTTGGCCAGGCATGATGGCTCGCACCTGTAATCCCAGCACTTTGAAAGGCTGAGGCGGGCAGATCACAACGTCAAGAGATAGAGACCATCTCGGCCAACATGGTGAAACCCAATCTCTACTAAAAATATAAAAACTGGATGGGGGCATTGGCTTATGCCTGTAATCCCAGCAGTTTGGGAGGCTGAGGCGAGTGGATCACAAGGTCGGGAGTTGGAGACCAGCCAGACCAACATGGAGAAACCCCGTCTCTACTAAAATACAAAATTAGCCGGGCATGGTGGCGTATGCCTATAATCCCAGCTGCTCGGGAGGTTGAGGTTGAGGCAGGAGAATTGCTTAAACCTGGGAGTCAGCCGGGCATGGTGGCTCACGCCTGTAATCCCAGCACTTTGGGAGGCTGAGGTGGGCGGATCACCTGAGGTCAGGAGTTCGAGACCAGCCTGATCAATATGGTGAAACCCCATCTTAAAAATAAAAATAAAAATAAAAACCTGGGAGGCAGAGGTGGCAGTGAGCTGAGATCGCGCCATTGCACTCCAGCCTGGGCAACAAGAGCAAAACTCTGTCTCAAAGAAAAAAAATTATCTGGGCCTAGTGGCGTGTGCCGGTAGTCCCAGCTACTTGGGAGGCTGAGGCAGGAGAATTTCCTTGAACCCAAGAGGTAGAGGTTGCAGTCAGCCAAGATCGAGGCACTGTACTCCAGTCTGGACAACAGAGCGAGACTTGGCTCAAAAAAAGAGAAAACAAGTAATATAAGTTCATTACAGAAAATTTAGAAGAGCAGAAAGAAGATAAAGCCTTTTATAATCTTATTATGCAATTAGCATGTTGATTATGAGCAGGGATCTAGGACAGGAGGGCCTCCTGACTGAATCCTGGCTCTGCCACTCACTAGCTTGTGCTTGCTTGCTTTTTTTTTTTTGAGACATTGTCTCACTCTGTCCCCAGGCTGGAATGCAGTGGCACGATCTCAGCTCACTGCAACCTCCACCTACTGGATTCAAGCAATTCTACCGCCTCAGCCTCCCGAATAGCTGGGACTACAGATTTGCACCACCACGCCCAGCTAATTTTTTTTTTTTTTTTTATGGAGTCCTGCTCTGTCGCCCAGGCTGGAGTGCAACGGTGCCTGGTCTTGAACTCCTGACCTCAGGTGATCTGCCTGCCTCAGCCTCCCAAAGTGCTGGGATTACAGGCATGAGCCACTGTGCCTAGCTGCTTGCTTTCTTTTTTTTTTTAAATGAAAATGAAATCGTACAAGAATATTTTAATTTTATTTTTTAATTTAATTTAATTTTTTTTTTGAGACAAGATCTCACTCTGTCACCCACCTGGAGTAATGCAATCTTAGCTCACTGTAACCTTGGCCTCCCAGGCTAAAGCCATCCTCCCACCTCAGCCTCCCGAGTAGCTGGGAATACAGGCATGCGCCACCCCACCTGGCTAATTTTTGTATTTTTTGTAGCGACAGGGTTTTGCCATGTCGGCCAGGCTGGTCTCAAACTCCTGACCTCAAGTGATCCACGTCCCTCCACCTCCCAAAGTGCTGGGATTACAGGCATGAGCAACCGCACCTGGCCACCACAATATTTTTAAATGGCTGCCTAGTACTCTAGCGTACGATTGTATTCTGTTTATTTAGTCCAGTACTGTTCAAGCATTTTTGCTTGTTGAAAGACACATTTCGATCTTGCCTAGTGGCTCACATCTATAATCCCAGCAATTTGGGAGGCCGAGGCAGGTGGATCACCTGAGGTCAGAAGTTCGAGACCAGCCTGGCAAACATGGCAAAATCCTGTCTCTACTAAAAATACAATTGGCTGGGCGCGGTGGCTTACACCTGTAATCCTAGCACTTTGAGATGCCTGAGGGAGGTGGAACACAAGGTCAGGAGTTCAAGACTAGCCTTGCCAATATGGTGAACCCCCCCATCTTTACTAAAAATAAAAAATTGGCCAGGCTTGGTGGCACACGCCTGTAGTCCCAGCTACTCAGGAGGCTGAGGCAGAAGAATCGCTTGAATCCGGGAGGTGGAGGTTGCAGTGAGCTGAGATCGCACCACTGCACTCCAGCCTGGGCAGCAGAGTGAGACTCTGTCTCAAAAATAAAATAAAATAAAATAAAATACAACAATTAGCCGGGTATGGTGGTGCACGTCTGTAATCCCAGCTACGGAGGCTGGGGCAGGAGAATCACTTGAAACGGGAGGCGGAGGTTGCAGTGAGCTGAGTGAGACTCCATCTCAAAAAAAAAAAAAGACACATTTTATGACCCTCAGGTACATAGTCCAGTCTTGTGGGAATAGCCAGCGTATTTACAGTCATACTTCACTCCCATTCATCGTGCAGACATCTGAGTGCTTACGATGGGCCAGGCCCTGCAGCTCTCATGGGGAAATCAAAGACTCACTGCCCCTGCATATTGGAATGCAAGTGCGGAGGAGCACTATGATCATAGTGATAAGCAGACATCTACTCAAACTCATTTGTATGTATCATTAACAATTTACAATTTTAGTATTGGTTACCAATCACCATGTTTGTAACTCATTTTACAAAGAAAACAACAGTGGGTGACCGACACAGATGTAAACAATTCTCTATTATTGAATGACTAAACTGTTTTCTGTGTTCCTTTATTACAAAGTTTCTCAGGAACTGGTTTCTAAAGGAGCTTTGTTAGAAAAACAAACCAGTGAATCAAACCACAGAAAGCTCCTTATGTGCTAATTTGAGAATGGCTCTAAAATACATTGCAAAGCAGGGTGCAGAGAGTGTGAAAGTTATGCCTCTGTCTCGGTGGGCAAGGAGAAAAATATTTGGCATAAATACATATATCTATCAAATGCATACCCTCTACACATGATAGCAGGAATGTTGCAGGCTCCAGGGAGGAAAACTGAGTAGCTAGAGAAGGAAAGGAGAAGACTATCCTCTGTATTTTTAAGAGTTTGAACATATCTGTGATATATGATATTTTGTTTGTTTTTGTTTTGAGACAGAGTCTCGCTTTGTCACCCAGGCTGGAGTGCAGTGGCATGATCTCAGCTCACTGCAACCTCTGCCTCATGGGTCCCAGTGACTCTCATCCCTCAGCCTCCTGAGTAGCTGGGACTACAGGTGCTCACCACCATGCCTGGCTGATTTTTTTTGGTATTTTTAGTAGAGACAGGGTTTCACCGTGTTGGCCAGGCTGGTCTCAAACTCCTGACCTCAAGTGATCCACTCGCCTCGGCCTCCCAAAGTGCTGGGATTACAGGCCTGAGCCACTGCACCCGGTTTTGATTTTTTTTTTTGAGACAAGGTCTCTCATTCTTTTGCCCAGGCTGGAGTGCAGTGGTGCAAACACGGCTTACCGCAGCCTTAATCTCCTGGGCTCAAATAACCCTCCCACCTCAGCCTACTGAGTAGCTGGGAATACAAGCATGCTATCATGCCCAGCTAATTTTTTATTTTTAAATTATTATTATTTTCTTTCTTGTTTTTTAGAGACAGGGTCTCATATATTGCCCAGTCTGACCTTGAACTCCTGGGCTCAAGCAATCCTCTTACCTCGGCCTCCCAAAGTGCTGGGATTACAAGGCATGAGCCACCAAGCCTGGCCCTATGATTTTTTAATGCAAATATGAATGCATTATCTATGCAAAAAGTTGTTTTTAATAGCCAGTCAGGCCCAGGCCACATTCTCCATCTAAAGAAGGCCCTTTACTCTCAGGAAGTAATCATGAAGAAGAACGAAACACATGCCGGGCACCTAGCACACCTGGATTCTTGTGGCTGTTGGTGGCACTGGAAAAGCCGCTCCTTGACTTGCCGCTTCTCTTCTTCCATCACCTTCCTTCTGTCACAGGCCTGGAGGTTGACAAGGGTCATAGCATCGCAGAGAAGTGCATCCTTTACCTCTTGATCAAGGCGTGAGTCCGTGGTAAAGCTTGGAGAGTGGTTTACCTGCCAGGAGGAGTCATTATACACTTCTTTCCTCGACTGCCTGAGCAGGTGGTGGCCACTTGCAGGCATAGCTAGAGGGTCTAAGATATTCCTCTCACATGGCCTCAGCCAGAGGGGCCGGGTGCTCTGGCTTCCAAGGCCACAAAAGTCTGCCAGAGCCATCCCTCCAAGTCACAGACCCGTGAGAACAAATCAGCTTGCCTGCCTCTGTGGGCAGTGTGTCCCTAAAGGCTTACCTTAGGGCACTGGGGATCCAAAACCTGCATTCCTACAGTAGAAGCCAGAAACCACCAAGATTTGGCTCAGTAGGTCAAAAAGCTAGAGATATTATGGCTTCTGCAGATTCCCACCCACCCCAGGGCTTCTGCATCTCCCATTCTGTGTCTCACCACCTGAGTATACCCCTGCCCAGGTGTCCTATTCCAGGAGGCTTCTAGACCTTGGTTTTGCAAAGCCTAGGAGATAATCCTCACCTCTAGCAGCCAAGGCTTCAACTTGTGGTCCAGCAAGATGTCAAAACCAAGGATCTCAAAACAGGCACATGTACCTCCACTCAGATACTGGGGAAAACAGGTTCGGTAGTTGTGGCGAAGAACAGGATGGGCTGAGATGATGGTTTTGATGATGATGTCCTCGATGTCCCTCCACAGCTCTCCAGGGTTGTAGCTGTGCTCTTGCAGCCAGATATTGAGTGTTGACAGCTTCCTGCGAGGCCCAGTGCTCAGAGGAAGGCCAATTTCTAGGACACTGGGGCCAGGCTGCAGGCAGGAGTCTCCCTCAAACTAACCCTAAATGCACACCCTGGCTCTGAAGGGCTGCTAGCAGTTTGGACCAGGGACTAGTTATCAGGGTGGGGTTGGAGCTGCATTTAGTGCTCCAAAGTGCAGGTGCAGGACAGGGTCTATAAAGGCTGAGTTTCCCTGGGCAATTAGCCTCCCAAGAGCCAACTTGGTTTCATGGGCTACTGGGACTACGGGACTAGGGGGCGGAGGAAGCAGGAGAAAACAGGAGGAAGTACCTCTTACTGCTCACAGCGCCATCCCGGACAAAATTCTCATTGTGTTTGTTGATAGCATAGTTGGTCAGGTGCATGCAGACATTGTCCTGTGGAGAGAGCGGCTCTGTGGTCTCGGACTGTCTGCATATGGCCGTCTTCTCCAGCCCTTCATTGCCTTGTTACTCCCTACTCCTCCCCAGGATCTCTCATCTGTCTCTCTCCACCAGAGAGAGGGTTAGCTCTTCTGGACGATCCTCGGCAAGAGGGCGAGCTGGACTCCTCCGAGTGCTGACCTTTTCTCAGTCACCACCCACCAAACGTTCGCCTCCCAGCCAGATGCTGCAGCTCTCTCTGGCTTCATTCCCTGTTCTCTGGTGACAGTGACAAACCTCTCTACTGTGTTTCTCTTTTTTTTTTTTTTTAGACACAGGGTCCTGCTATGTTGCCCAGGCTGGAGGGCAGTGGCTATTCACAGGTGCTATCCCACTACTGATCAGCACGGGAGTTTTGACCTGCTCCGTTTCCGACTTGGGCCGGTTCACCCCTCCTTAGGCAACTGGTGGTCCCCCACTCCCAGGAGGTCACCATATTGATGCCAAACTTAGTGTGGACACCCGATCGGCATAGCACACTACAGCCCAGAACTCCTGGACTCAGGTGATCCTCCAGCCTCAGCCTCCCGAATAGCTGGGACTACAGGCATGTGCCACCCCACCTGGCTCTACCATGTTTCTCTAGAGAACTTCAGCACTCATGACAGTGGAAGAGAAGAGTGCTTCCCGGCCCCCTTACCAGGTTGTTATGGCTGGGCTCCACATAGGGTGTGGTGGCAAAACGGGCCAGGCCCTCCTCATACACGAAGATCCGGAGAGGGTCACAGGATGTGATCAGGACGTATATTCGCATATCAAACTTGAAGCCGTCAATGAGGAAGGGCTGGGAGCACGCAAATCCATTAGGGAATAACGCTTTTCAAGTGCCTACTACGTGCTTCACATACACAGCTCGTTGAATTTCCACAACCACCAAGTAAAATAGTAACTGTTACTACTACCACTTAATAAATGATAAGAGGCCGAGTGCAGTGGCTCACGCCTGTAATCTCAGCACTTTGGGAGGCTGGGGCGAGTGGATCATGAGGTCAGGAGTTCAAGACCAGCCTGGCCAAGATGGTGAAACCCCATCTCTACTAAAAATACAAAAATTAGGCCAAGTGTGGTGGCTCACGCCTGTAATCACAACACTTTGGGAGGCTGAGGCAGGTGGATCATGAGGTCAGGAGTTTGAGCCCGGCCACAATGGTGAAACCCCGTCTCTACTAAAAAAATACAAAAATTAGCTGGGCGTGGTGGCGGGGCTCCTGCAATCCCAGCTACTCAGTAGGCTGAGGCAGGAGAATCACTTGAACCTGGAAGGCGAAGGTTGCAGTGAGCCGAGATTGTGCCACTGCACTCCAGCCTGGCGCCTAGCAACAGAGTGAGACTCTGTCTCAAAAACAAAACAAAACAAAACAAAAATTAGCCGGGCATGGTAGCGGAGCACCTGTAATCCCAGCTACTCAGGAGGCTGAGGCAGGAGAATCACTTGAACCTGGAAGGCTGAGATTGCAGTGAGCCGAGATTGCACCACTGCACTCCAGCCTGGGCAACAGAGTGAGACTCCATCTCAAAATAAATAAATAAATAAAATAAATGAGGAGACAGAAGCACAGAAAGGGTAAGAAACTTGCCCCAGGTCACGTATCTGGGAAGTGGAAAGCTGAGATTCAACCCCAGGCAGGCTGGTTCTCAACCATGGCTGGATACTCCCTCCAGGCAAACGGGTCTAGTGGGAGGGGTAGAAGCTTAAAATCAGCTTCCTCTCTGGCTTCAGGAAAGACGAGGCAGCCAGTCCTGGGGGTTGGGGAAGGCTGATGGTCCTGAGGCGTCCTTCACCTTGGAGATGTATTGCTGGCAGATCATATGCTCTCCTGGCTTGATCTCCCGGGGATTTCGGGTGATGAAGATGCCACGTCCCTGACAGCCACTGTCTGGCTTGCAGATATACGTGCGGGCTTTTCGCTGACGACCGTAGGACTGGAAGTCCCTATAGCTATGTGCAGAGAGGGCCTGGTCAAAAGGTTTTTGTACATCATGGCTGGCCCAGGGCCCCATGGAGCTCTTCCTGCTATCTAGTCCATGCTTTTCCTGGAGCACTCAGTCTCAGACACTCTTTTCTTTGGCCAGCTGAAATTTTTTTTCCACTTCCATCCCTCTGAGACATTCCTAGGTCATAAGGCCAGAGTCTGGAGGGAACTCTGAGAGCTACCCTTTTCCTCCCCGTGGTATCTCAGTATGGGAAGCAGCCCACTCACTCTGCGGGGAGGCACCAGGTGCGGGGGAAGATGTTGTACTCAGAGGGGTAGAGTTTGTGCATGCGGTTGAGGTTCCGAGCCAGCAGATCTTTGCGGCAGATTTCTGTCATGCCAGGGAAGTGGTTGATTTTCTGAAACACAGCCAGTTAGTTATAGTAGCCCCAGAGTAAGTGGCAGTTCCTAGAGGAGGACTGGGAAGGTGAAGGGAGAAGTCACAGTAGAGGTAAGCACTGCACCGAGGACCCCAAGGCAAAAATAGGAAGATGCCCTCAGGCAGGTGAGAAACCCTTCCGTGGCCTCTACCTGACACACATGCCCACACCGAGCTCAGCAAATGAGAGGCAGCAGGGAGGGATGTACCAGCCAAGACTGTGGGCCTTCCAGCCACCTTCCAGCATCCCTCAGCCCACCAGG
The DNA here is from genome assembly GCA_004027715.1 of Plecturocebus donacophilus. Taxonomy (NCBI): domain Eukaryota; kingdom Metazoa; phylum Chordata; class Mammalia; order Primates; family Pitheciidae; genus Plecturocebus; species Plecturocebus donacophilus. The sequence goes on along the minus strand of PVKP010004807.1, from coordinate 79,132 downwards.
CCTAGTTCTAAACCAATAGCTGCTGCTCCATAGCACAAAGCAGACTGAGACGAAAGCACTTCCCAAAAGACACAAATGAGAAAAGGAAACCAAGAAGCAGCCTCAGGGAATGTGTGCTGTGGTGCTACGGCACCCAGAGAGGGTGTGGCATCGTCCTGATGCCTGCCAGAAACCCCTGGCTGCTCTGTCCTGTTGGATGGGAGGCAGCATCTGAGACGCCACCAAGTAAAGAGCAAATAATGAGCTAGGATGTGCCCACTAGACATTTCCTTCAGGTAATTCCAGAGACCCAAGAGGAGAATCCTTCCACTGGAAAAGAATACCCTGGGGGCGGTCTTTCCCATCTGCACAGGGGGACAGTCACAAAGAGCAGGCTAAGTGCTCACTTTTTTTTTTTTGAGATGGAATTTCGTTCTTGTTGCCCAGGCTGGAGTGCAATGGCACGATCTCCGCTCACTGCAACCTCTGCCTCCTGGGTTCAAGTGATTCTCCTGTCTCAACATCCTGAGTAGCTGGGATTACAGGCATGCGCCACCATACCCAGATAATTTTGTATTTTTAGTAGAGATGGGGTTTCTCCATGTTGGTCAGGCTGGTCTTGAACTCCTGACCTCAGGTGAACTGCCTGCCTCGGCCTCCCAAACTGCTGGGATTACAGTCGTGAGCCACCATGCCCAGCCTGCTAAGTGCTCTCTTAGATACCCTCCCTAACACTGAGACTACTGGCTTTCCCAATCACTGGCTGCACTCCCTGTATGAACTGAGTACTTCTGACCCTCCACGTCCTAACCAAGGGATATTTGCTGCTCAGGGCTGTTCTTGAGGATCTAATGGGGTAATTACATAAAAGCACTTAACACAGGGTCTGTACAACAGCTAATTTTTGTATGGTCAGGCTGGGCGTGGTGGCTCACACCTGTAATCCCAGCACTTTGGGAGGAGGCTGAGGCAGGTGGATCACCTGAGGTCTGGAGTTTGAAACCAGCCTGATCAATATGGAGAAACCCTGTCTCTACTAAAAATACAAAAGTAGCTGGGTATGGTGGCAAGGGTAATCCCAGCTAATTAGGAGGCTGAGGCAGGAGAATTGCTTGAACCTGGATCCCGAGGTCTCCTAATGGATGTGGAATGCTAAGGTAAGTTGCTGAGAAGGCTGGATCATTCAACTGGCCCTGCTGGTAGCTCTGAAGCTGCCTTCCAGTATTCTCCCTAAGATGGGCTCCCCTACCCGGGAGAGGGCCAGTTACATATAGATGCTACCAAGCAAAGAGCAAATAATGGGACAGGATGTGCCCACCAGATACTTCCTGTGGGTAATTCCAGAGACCTAAGAGATCTTTCCATTGCAAAAGAAGACTGTGGTGGCGGGGGGGGGGGGTCTTTCCTGTCTGCACAGGGGGGCAGCCACAAAGAGTAGCAGTCTTGGGTATCTGGGCAAGGAGATGGGAATAGTCCTTCTGGGCCGCTAGTCCTGTAGGCTCTTAGGCCAGGAGATTGGTACCTGAAAGCTCTTCATTTCCATGACGCGGTCCAGCGAGACAGCGCAGTCTGTCCAGTACACAGTCCACTGTTCCTCCTCCCCTACCTCCTTCAGGCCACACATGTGGGCTGCCCGACGCACTGCAGAGACAGGGAGATCAGTGGTGCCAGCACACACACCAGTAGCAAGCCCTGGAACTGTGGAGCTGAGTCAGCGAAGGCACACACCTGACCCGGGGGCGGGCTGAAGATGGAGGTAGTTCTCGCCTCAGCCCTGACTTCAGTGACCACATAGCAATTTCAAGTTCTTGGGGGCTGTCAGGGCCCTTCCAAAATATCTGTCAGAGAAAACTAGAGCCTGGTTCTTTTGTTTTGTTTTTGAGACACAGTTTCACTCTTGTTGCCCAGGCTAAAGTGCAATGCCGTGGTCTCAGCTCACTGCAGCCTCTGCCTCCCAGGTTCTAGCAATTCTCATGACTCAGCCTCCGGAGTAGCTGGGATTACACGCGGGCAACACCACGCCTGGCTACTTTTTGTATTTTTAGTAGAGATGGGGTTTCACCATGTTGGCCAGGCTGGGCTCGAACTCCTGACTTCAGGAGATTCACCCGCCTTGGCCTCCCAAAGTGCTGGGATGACAGGCGTGAGCCACGGCGCCCGGCTGCTCCTGTCAGTCTTCTTTCTCAATCAGGGCTGTTTATGGCTTGGAAAGCTGCCTATAGGTAGGGGATCACACTGGCACTTCACACTCCACATTCAGGATGGCCCCTTACACAGACGACAGAGGGAATATTAGGGAAAGGACTTAGGTGGCCATTTTTTTTTCTTAATTGCTGAAGCCCTTTCAAACCATCCTTGAAAAACTGTTTTGGCCAGGTGTGGCGGCTCAGGCCTGTAATCCTAGCACTTTGGGAGGCCGAGGTGGGTGGATCACCTGAGGTCAGGAGTTCAAGACCAGCCTGGCCATCATGGTGAAACTCCATCTTAAAAAACAAAAAAAGAAAAAAGAAACCTGTTTTAACCTTGTTTCATCTCTGGTAAATTAATGTGCCAAAGGGGATGGCATGGTGGCTCATGCCTGTTAGCCAAGGGCATTGAGAGGCTGAAGTGGGAGGAACACTTGAGCCCAGGAGTTCAAGACCAGCGGAGGCAACATAGCAAGACTGTCTCTACAAAGAAAATCTTAGAATTAGCTGGGCAGGCTGGGCATGGTAGCTCATGCCTGTAATCCCAGCACTTTGGGAGGCCGAGGCAGGTGGGTCAACTGAGGTCAAGAGTTCAAGACCAGCCTGGCCAACATGGAGAAACTGTCTCTACTAAAAATATAGAATTAGCTGGGGGTGGTGGCACTTGCCTCTAATCCCAGCTACTCAGGAGGTTAAGGCAGGAGAATTGCTTGAACCTGGGAGGTGAAGGTTGCAGTGGGCCGAGATCACCTCATTACACTCCAGCTTGGGCAACAAGAGTGAAACTCCATCTCAAGGAAAACGAAATAGGAATTCGCTGGGCATAGTGGTGCAGGCCTGTAGTCCCAGCTACTAGGAGGCTGAGGCAGAACGATGGCTTGAGCTTGGGAGTTCAAGGCTGCAGTAAGCTATGATTGCAATACTGCACTCCAGCCTGGATGACAAAGCAACACTCTGTCTCAAAAATAAATGAATAAAATCTGGGAAGGGTGGGGCAGTGGTGGCTCTTGGACATTTTCTTTTCTTGTTTGCTAACTGTAGAGATACCCTCCCTAACACTGAGACTACCTGGAACAGCAATGTCTCAGCTGCCAGCATCTGAAGCAGAGGACACCTAGGAAGTTCAGTGCAGGTTCTAGGCAAGTCTGCCAGGCCCCAGGGGCTGGAAGCCTGCTTGGGGGTCCATTCCAGAGGAAGAACAGCAGCTGTAGGCGCCCTCTTGAGCACCACAGTGTGAGTGACGGGCTGGGGGCTTACCGCTCTCATACTTGCAGTTGGTCAGGTTGATGGCCAGGGATCTGGAATGCAGGAATAGCATAAATCAGGCAGGGTGGGAGGGAAGGACAGACACCCAACAAATTCACAACACAATTCCTTTTCTCTAGACGTCACTTGAAGTAAAGACCAGGATGACATCAACAGTCTGGGATTCCAAAATGAGTCAGCCTCAATGGTTCTGAATTTTGTTTTTGTTATATCAAAGGGTTAATGATGCTCCAGCCTTTCCTGTCCTCTTTTCTAAGCTAAAGGGAAGACCTCCCAGATCCCCCAAATGCTGAAGGGAGGCCAGTGGGTGACCCCCTGGAGCTAGGCAGGGAGGGGATCCAGGGAATGGTTACCTGCGTTTCCGTCTTCTCTTCCTCCTCCCAGCTTCTAAGTTGCCTGTGTCAACTGGGGCTATGACTTTCTTCGGAATTTTTGTGGCTATAGTGGGTGAGGGAACACCATTTTTGAAGACCTTATAGTCAGCTTTTAAGAGAGCCTGCTGTGAAGAGTTAGAGGGGATGGTAGCTTCCTCTTTCACACACTTCTCACATTCCTTTTCCTCAAAATAGTGTTCCTCTGATTCGGTGGTCCTACAGGTACTCAGCTCCATCCTCTCAGATTCTGAGGGGGGTGGGGAATGAAGTATATATCAGACCTCCCTCAGGCCCGGAAGGTCATTCCACCAGAATGACCTTCCTGCTGTTACAAGGGAATGTTTCTGTCCCTTCAGGACAAAACAGTCTCACTGTGGAATGGGATGTATCCAGGTAGGTGAGGTGCGTGGGGGTGGAAGATGCCAGTGATGTGGATTCCCTGATGATAAGCCCCAATCATCCAGGATCACACTGGGTCATACAACGCACAGGGGTGCTTCCAGGAGCTGGACGCAGATGGTACGGGCCATGATCATAGCTCTTTTGTTCCTGATTGGGAAGGAAGATGGCTGGGAGCGCTGGGGGGAACTTCGCTTTAAAATACAGCTGGAGGCAGGGTGCGGTAGCTCATGCCTATAATCTCAGCACATTGGGAGGCTGAGAAGAGTGAATCATTTGAAGTCAGGAGTTCGAGAGCAGCCTGACCAACATGGTGAAACCCCATCTCTACTGAAAATACAAAAATTAGCCGGGCGTGGTAGTAATGCTGCCTATAGTCCCAGGTACTCTATTCGGAAGGCTGAGGCAAGAGAATCACTTCAACCTGGGAGATGGAGGTTGCAGTGAGCAGAGAGCACACCACTGCACTCCAGCCTGGGTGACGGAGACTCTGTCTCAAAAAATAAAACACAGCTGAAGATCAAAGGCCCCCTAGGCTGGCCAGGACTCATTTTCCATACGTGTACCCACGGGCCAGGCACCGATGGCTTAGACCCTTTGGGCTGTGACGGCGGAGACTGACCACCCGTTGGTTTGGAGGAGAGCGGAGGGGCTGTTGGGTCCTGCCCTAGCGGCCTGGAGCTGGACTCAGCTGACCGCTCATGTCCCCTCTTCTCCCGGCTCCAGTTCTCCCTGGGCGTTTCAGGGCGTCCGGAACCGCCTCCTCGTTTCACAAGACTGGCTGTCCCCACGATCGCGAGGGGGAACCCGCTCCCCCGCAGGGGTTCACTCCTAGCTCGGAGCTCCAGGTGGCCGTGGCGGCGGTGGGGGCAGCGCCTACTTAAGCCAGCCCGCGGCCGCCGCCACCGCCGCCGTTGCCATGGACACGAGGGCGGCCCCCATTGGAGAAGCGTTCTGGGGGCGGGGCCTTCCCGCAGACGTACCTACTTGGAGGGGGCCAACAGCGTTTGCCATTGGGGGCTGGCCGGCCTGGAAGCCAGATTCCTCCGGTGCATCAAGGGGCTTGCAGGCCTCCCGCTTCTAAGCCAGTTCTCACTGGACTCCCATCTTTTCCTAAACCCCGGGCCAAGGAATTTGGCCAAGCATATGTTCAGGACAAATAGCTGTTTGCCTTTCCTCAATTCTTTTTTTTTTTTTTTTTTTTTCCTGAGACGGGGTCTTGCTGCGTCGCCCAGGCTGGACTGGAGTGGAATGCGCCATCATAGCTCACTGCAGCCTGGACCTCCTGAGCTCAGCACTCCTCCTGCCTCAACCTCCCCAGTAGCTGTGACTACAGGAGTGCGCCACCACGCTGGGCTCAGTTCTTTAGTAACGCAAAGTTTAGCTAGCATTCAAGCATTATGAATGCTATGCATTCAAGAGTCAAAGCCTATGCATTCAAGAGTGACAGCCATGGAAAGGCAGCGTGCCTTTTTTTTTTTTTAAATATGGGGTTTCACCATGATGGCCAGGCTGGTCTTGAACTCCTGACCTCAGGTGATCCACCCACCTCGGCCTCGTAAAGTGCTAGGATTACAGGCGTGAGCCACCGCGCCCGGCCCTTTTTTTTTTTTTTTTTTTTTGAGAAAGAGTCTTGCTTGGTTGCCAAGTTGGAATGCAGTGTCGAGATCTTGGCTGGCCAGGATGCAACTTCTGCATCCCGCATTCAATCAATTCTCTGCCTCAGACTCCCAAGTAGCTGGGATTACGGGCACCCGCCACCACACCCCGCTCATTTTTGTATTTTTAGTAGAGACAGGGTTTCACCATCTTGGCCAGGCTGGTCTTAAACTCTTGACTTCATGATCCACCCGCCTCAGCCTCTCAAAGTGCTGGAATTACAGGCGTGAGCCACTGTGCCCGGCTGGCCACGTCCCTTTAAAGGCTTTCCCTCTGGTGGACTGAGACAGCACCATTCACTAAGGAATAACAAAACCGCCTAATCACAGTGCCCCTTCCTGTCACTTGCTCTTCCTGACCTCCACCCAACTCAGCTCAACTTGTCACCCTAAGATTACACTGTTTGGCTAAATCTAGAGAACACTAAAACTTTTTCCATCCTTTTAAAAAGACATGGATGTTTTCTTTTCTTTTTTTCTGAGACGGGGTGTTGCTTTGTAGCCCAGGCTGGAGTGCAGTGGTGTGATCACAGCTCACAGCAACCTTACTTAGCCTCTCAGGCTCAAGAAATCCTCACTTCAGCCTCCCAAGTAGCTGAGGCTACAGATGCGCACCCCCATGCCTGCTTCATTTTTGTGTTTTCTGTAGAGACAGGGTTTTGCCATGTTGGCCAGGCTAATCTTGAACTCCTGGCCTCAAGTGACCTGCCCACCTTGGCTTCCCAAAGTGCTGGGATTACAGGTGTGAACCACTATGCCTGGCCTAAAAAGGCATGGATGTTCTCTAATTGACAGACTGTTTTTGTTTTTGTCTATTTATCAAGATAAACTATTTCTTTGCCCACATATTCATGTTTCATAGTTGAGGAACATAGGTTAGTGATAAACTTCTATGGAATTCAACCCAAAGAAATTGTTTACATTCCAAAATCACTTTGTACTCTGAAAGATACCAGCCTTCTTCATGATCTCCTCAAAATCTTTCATAGAATAAGCCAGGCTAGGTGGCTGGCCCTGTAGCACCACCTACTAGGAAGGCTGAGGTGGGAGAATCTCTTGAACATGGGAGTTAAGAGGCTGCAGCGATTATGCCACTGCATTCCAGCATGGGTGACAGAGAACTCATATTAAAAAAACAAAAATATCTTTCATATAATCACAATATCTCCAGAAATCTGCATATGTCCTCTTTCTTGGTTCAGTCACAGCAAACGTATAGAGGGTTACAACCCTCTATACAGGGATATAGCAATATGAAACCAGAGGTCATGTATCTGAGGTTTCATCAAAACACTGGAAGCCATAGTAGTTACTGTCCTTGATAGGTATGCCAACCTCAACACCAATGTCCTTCCTGGCTGATGGAGACACGGGCTGCCCGATTCACAGACTTCTTGATCCTTCCTCAGCATTTGACACTCTCATATGAAACTCTCCTGGTTCGGTGTGGTAGCCTACATCTGTAATCCCAGCACCTTGGGAAACTGAGGCAGGATGATCACTGGAGGCCAAGAGTTTGAGCCAGGCTGGGCAGTACAGCGAGACTCCAGCTCTTAAAAAAAAAAAACAAGAAAGAAATGTTCCTCCCTCCTCCTGGAAATGTTCTGGAGTCCCTTGACTTCCAGGACACTCACTGTATCAACAATTTAGTGTTCTAGGGACTGTTCTAGGACCTGGACTATCATTTTCTTCTTTTTTTTTTAATTTTAATTTTTTTGATGGAGTTTCATTCTTGTTGCCCAGGACGGAGTACAACGGCACGTCTCGGGTCACTGCACCCTCCGCCTCCCGAGTTCAAGCAATTCTCCTGCCTCAGCCTCCAGAGTAGCTGGGATTATAGGCATGTGCTATCACGCCTGGCTGATTTTGTACTTTTAGTAGAGACAGGGTTTCTCTACATTGGTCAGGCTGGTCTTGAGCTCCCAACCCCAGGTGATCCGCCCACCTCTGCCTCCCAAAGTGCTGGGATTACAGGCGTGAACCACCGCACCCGGAGGACCTGGACTACCATTTCTTGCCTAAATGGCCACCATTCAGCAACCAATCCATTAACTGGATTCCCTGATTCTATTCTTCACTCCATCCATCCTCCCCATTACAGCATAAGTATTCTCCCTAAAATGCAAAGCTGTTACTCCACATTAATTATCCTTCAAGGTTTCCCAGGGGATCAAGTCTAAACCCTCTTAGTACATGAGGTCCCGCAGGAAGAGTTAAGTGAAGAGGCGGGGTGGCCCTGGGCGGGGTCAGCACTTCTTGCCATCCTGGAGTACAAAGGGCCTCTATATGTTCCGTACTCAGCAGAAAAACTTGCACTACAAATCTTCACAAAGCATATGCATGGCTGAGAAATACCACCAGAAAGAAAAGCCATTTGACTTTCCCCCTTTTTTATGGAGAAACATACATGGGTCAGGAAAGGCTTTCCTCTAAACAACAGTCCTAGGGAGAAACTCGGAAAATTCTGATATTTGGCTTGTCACTTTGGACATAACATCCACTTTGCCGTAATAGTCATCTGAACTCCCTTCAGAGCAAGCAAGCAAAATGAAGTGCAATACTGGAGCTTGTGCATGCAAAAGCTTGTAAAAAGCATTACACAAAAACGACTGCAGTCTGCCAAAGGTATGAGGGTGGTCAACATTTTCTGATAGAAGCTTAAACAGTTCTTCTTATAAAATGGGTTATGGATGCATATTCTGCTTCATCCCAGGGAGACTCTGTAACATCCTTCGGGATGTAAAACCTCTCATGAAAACTTGATACTAAGGCTTTATACAGGCCTGGGCATAAGGAGCCAACTACCTGAAGGTCTAAGCCAGGGTTGGGGCCCACATTTTGGGAGACAGAGAAATCAAAACCCCTGCTAGGAGAGCCCACTCAGCCAGCAGCCAGCACCCACGTCTGTGAGCCCCCTTTCACCCTTACGCTGTGAGCAGGGATCTCATTCCTTCAGGATGTTTGAGCAAGGAGTGGTGGCGGCGATCATCTCTGTTGAGAGCTAGACCCAAGTTTTGTTTTGTTTTGTTTTGTTTTGAGAGTCTCACTCTGTCACCCAAGCCGGAGTGCAGTGGCGCAATCTGGGCTCACTGCAACCTCCACCTCCTGGGTTCAAGCGATTCTCCTGCCTCAGCCTCCCAAGTAGCTGGGACTACAGGCGCATGCCACCATGCCTGGCTAATTTTTTGTACTTTTAGTAGAGATGGGGTTTCACCGTGTTAGCCAGGATGGTCTTAATCTCCTGACCTCATGATCTGCCTGTCTCAGCCTTTTTTTTTTTTATACTGAATCTTGCACTATTGCCCAGGCTGGAGTGCAGTAGTATAATCTTGGCTCACTGCAACCTCCACCTCCTGGGTTCAAGCAATTCTCGTGCCTCAGCCTCTGAGTAGATGGGATTACAGGCACCTGCCACAGCGCCCGGGTAATATTTATATTTTCAGTAGAGAGAGGGTTTCACCATGTTGGCAGGCTGGTCTCAAACTCCTGACCTCAAGTGATCTACCTGCTTTGGCCTCCCAAAGTGCTGGGATTACAGGTGTGAGCCACTGCACCCGTCCAACCCAAGACCTTTTTTACTTCTGCTGTATAACTGTCAAGGGAGCGCAAAGGAAAACGGGATTTCATACACACATACTAGAGTGTCTACTGACTGGTTCCTCTCGAGCCAGTGTGGAAATTTCTAGAGTAACAGCAGAACAAAGCAATGAGATTAAAAAAATTGCCCACATTGACTCAGATGCAGATGGAGGAACGACTTAGCTCTCAATTTTATGTCTACATCAAGAAGAGCTTCTAAAATGCTTGGGAAAGACCCCAGGAGGGACAGCTGAGGCTCAGGGAGGGTGAACTGTTGAGGACAGCACTACCCTCCATGGCAGCCACTGACTGGAGAGCAAGTCACAAGTGCATTGTCCCAGCTCAGCTTCTGGTATCTTCGCTGCAGTCCCGACTCTAGCTGCCTGACCTTGAACAAAGTAGGAACTGTCAGTCTCCACCTCTTTTTTTAAATGGGAGTATTAAGAGGACTCTGGCCACGTGCAGTGGTTCATGCCTGTAATCTCAGCACTTTGGGAGGCCGAGGTGGGAGGATCACTTGAGGCTAGGAGTTCAAGACCAGCCTGGGCAACATGGCAAGACCCTGTCTCTACAAAAAAATAGCCGGGTGTGGTCGTGCATGCCTGTGGTTCCAGCTACTAGGAAGGCTGAGATGGAAATATTGTTTGAGCCCAGGAGGCTGAGGCTGCAGTTAGTTGTGTTCATACCACTGCACTCTAGCCTGGGTGACAGTGACCCTATGTCAAAATCAAAACAAAAGAAAAAAAAAAAAAAAACGTAGCAAGGCATGGTGGCACCCTAGCACTCTGGGAGGCTGAGACGGGAGGACTGCTTGAGGCCAGGAGTTTGACAGCAATCTGAGCAACATAGCAAGACCCTGTCTCTACAAAAAAATTAAAAATTAGCCAGATATGATGGAACATGCTTAACGTCCCAGCTACTCAGGGGGCTGAGGTGGGATGGGACTTGAGCCCAAGAGTTCAGGTCTGCAGTGAGCTGATTGCACCACTGCACCCCAGCCTTACAAAGAAAAAAAAAAGAAAAAAGGAAAAACAGGAAGTGCACCTAGAAAGCTGTGAGGACAGTTTTTCCATCAGATGATATCAGTGAAGAGCATTCAACTTGGTGTTGGGGATAGAGGAAAGCTCAGGGTGGCCGGGAAAGTGAAGGAGTGGGGCATTTGGATGGAGTAGGGTTAAATGTAAGGAAGGGATGAAGAAATAAAATTAGTGGTGAGCAAAGGAGAACAGAGAGGCTGAGAACGAATGGCAGCTCAATGCTGGAGGCACATGCACTATCACCTTGCTAACATTTGATATCAAAGGAACACAAAGTCCAAATATAAAGTCAGGAGTGTGTAACTCTCACATACACTCCTTTTTTAATACCCGTGAGGCATGACCAAGAATGGGGAGAGGTAGCAGATACATCCATGAAGTCTTATTCAGTAGAATTATTCCAGGCTTTTTCCCCTTTAAAGAAACCATTGTCAGCTTTCTTTATTCTTCTTAGGCTGAGATAGGTGAGAAAGCGGCCATGAAAATAAATGCTTAAATGACAATGATGGGCAGTGCTCTGGTAAGGGACTTATCAGGTAGAAAATGAACACATCCAGGCTGGGCGTTGTGGCTTAGTCCTGTAATCCCAGCAGTTTGGGAGGCCGAGGCGGGTGGATCACCTGAGGTCAGGAGTCCGAGGTCAGCCTAGCTGACATGGTGAAACACTTTCTCTACTAAAAATACAAAACAATTAGCTGGGCATGGTGGTGGGCACCTGTAGTCTCAGCTACTTGGGAGGCTAAGGCAGGAATCACTTGAACCCTGGAGGCGGAGGTTGCAGTGAGCTGAGATTGGGCCACTGTACTCCAGCCTGGGTGACAGCAAGACTCTGTCTCAAAAAAAAAAAAAGAAAGAAAGAAAGAAGGAAAAGAAATACATCCAGGCTAGGCGCATGGGCTCACTCCTGTCATCTCAGCACTTTGGGAGGCCAAGGTGGGAGGACTGCCTGAGCCCAAGAGTTCAAGACCAGCCTGGGCAACATGGTGAAACCTTGTCTCTATGAAAAAAAACAAAATCACCTAGTCATTTAAAAAAAAAAAAAGAAAAAAAATTTGGGGAGGCCGAGGTGGGGTGCAGATCACAAGGTCAGGTGTTCGAGACCAGCCTGGCCAACATGGTGAAACCGCATCTCTACCAAAAATACAAAAATTAGCTGGGTGTGGTAGCATGCGCCTGTAATTCCAGCTACTTGGGACACTGAGGCAGGGGAATCGCTTGAACCCAGGAGGCAGAGGTTGCAGTGAGCTGAGATCGTACTACTGCACTCCAGCCTGGGCGACAGAGTGAGACCCTGTCTCAAAAGAAAAAAAGAATGTAAATATATCCAGAAGTATTATTGCTCTTCCTGGGCCATCAAGGCCACCAGTGCAGCCTGTACCTCTTCTGCCTGGGCTGGGGGCAGCAGACAGTCCTGAATGAGGGCCACAGCTGCTGCCTCTGTCAGGCTACTGAAGTCCTGGGAGGTTTTGACAGGGAGGTGCCCAGCTAGCTCACAGAGGGCAACATTGAAGGCCTCACCTTCCTTTATCCCAAAGCTGGACTTCCGGGCCCACAGAATGACTCGGACCCCTGTGAGGGCTGAGGAAGGTGACGTCTTTCCTGGCGGAGCTCCCCGGGTCACAAACAAGTTATGTGCAATCTCGTGGTCAGTGAGATAATCAGTGGCCCGACATACCCTGCTTATCAAGGCCTCCAAGTCAGGCCCTGGCCCCCGAGAGTAAAAGAGGAAGCCAGGAGCGGGGAGGCCCTGGAGCAGATGCAAATGGCCTCCAGGGTCCAGGGGCACACTTGGCGCATGCTCCACGGGCAGTCTGTGGGCCAGATAATAGCCATGCAGGTGGAGGTGGTTCACCGAAGCCAAGCCTCCCAGGCTGTTGAAGCCGACACGGAAGCCCGGGTGTAAGCTCAGCAGCACAGCCTCAACCCCCATCCTCAGCGCACCCCGCAGCAGGCGCTGGGGGAGGCCCCGGGCAGGCTCAGGCACCAGCAGCACGTGGCCCCACTCCAGGGGGCTGACGTTGATCACCACGAGGATGTCTTCTTGCAGGAGCATCCCCGGGAGATCAGGCTCCCGGCGCAAACAGAAGAGGACTTCTCCTGGCCGGATCTTGTTGAAGTTGAACTGCTCAGGGTCAAATGCCTGCCTCACGCTCCTGATGGTCTGTGGGCGCCTCCTCTGCACACCGCGCTCCACGTTCAGCTGAGCCACGAAACCCACAGCACCAGGGAGGATTTGGGTCTGTAGATCCCGTAGGCGGTAGCGAAACAGCCCCAGCTCCACCCGCTGCCTCCAGGCGGAGCAGAGTGCAGCATCGAAGGGAGACTGAGGCAGAGCATGCAGGGTGCCAGGTGCATTCCTTGGCCACTGAACCCCTTCTGCAGTGAGGTCCTTCTGCCCATAAACAAAATCAGGAATGGCTTGCCTTTCCCAGTCCTCTTTGCTTGGAGGTAGCAAATAGGAAGTTTCGTTTGAATCATGTGGAAGAGCCATAGAGCTGACCTGAAATAATCATAAAAGGTGAAAAATACATGATGGTAACCCACTTCCAGAGATTTTAACTTTATTTTATTTATTTATTTATTTTCTTGAGATGGAATTTCACTGTTGCCCAGGCTGGAGAGCAGTGGCAGTGATCTCCGCTCAACCTCCGCCTCCTGGGTTCAAGTTCCCACCTCAGACTCCTTGGCAGCTGGGATTACAGGCGCGCACCACCACACCCAGCTGATTTTTTTATTTTTAGTAGAGACGGCGTTTCACCAAGTTGGCCAGGATGGTCTCTTGACCTCATGATCCACCCACCTTGGCCTCCCAAAGTGCTGGGAATACAGGCGTGAGCCATTGCGCCCAGCTGAGTAAACTTTTTTAACGGAGAAAAAAGATAAAATGTAACCCTTTGTTACAATGCCTAAGGAAAGATCATAATTTATGTTTTGCTTTTTTTTTTGAGATGGAGTTTCGCTCTTGTTGCCCAGTTTGGAGGGTAATGGTGTGATTGATGTTGGCTCACTGCAACCTCCGTCTCCCAAGTTCAAGCAGTTCTCCTGCCTCAGCCTCCCGAGTAGTTGGGATTACGGGCATGTGCCACCACAACAGGCTAATATTTTGTAATTTTTGGTACAGACGGGGTTTTTCCATGTTGGTCAGGCTGGTCTCCAACTCCTCACCTCAGGTGATCTGCCTGCCTTCACCTCCCAAAGAGCTGGGATTACAGGCGTGAGCCACCCCGCCCGGCCTCCTTCATTTTCATACATAGATGGATCTTAATTTTTTTTTTTTTTTTTTTTTTTGAGAGGGAGTCTCGCTCTCTTGCCAGGCTGGAGTGCAGTGGTGCAATCTCCACTCATTGCAATCTCTGCCTTCCGGGTTCTTGCAATTCTCCTGCCTCAGCCTCCTGAGTAGCTGGAACTACAGGTGCATGCCGCCACGCCCGGGTAATTTTTTATATTTTAGTAGAGATGGTCTTTCACCATGTTGCCCAGGCTGGTCTCGAACTCCTGAGCTCAGGCAGTCCGTCCACCTCAGTCTCCCAAAGCTCTGGGATTACAGGCGTGAGCTATTGCACCCCGCCAGATCTTGACTTTTTAACCAATCTTCAACTGTTGTTTATATAGGTTATAGCTAGTTTCATTCTATTATACACAATGTGGCAATAAACATCCTACACACTCATACACTCATCACTGAACGTGCCATGTTTTTATTTTCCTTTAAAATAAAATCCTAGTAAGCCACTGGGTCAGAGTAGGTCCATGGCCCAGGTTTTTGTTTTGTTTTTGGTACAGACAGGGCCTCACTATGCTGTTCAGGTGATCTCAAACTCCCACGGCTCAGGTTTTGGAAATACACCATCAAACTGCCCTCTAGAAAACCATACCTGAGTTCTAGTGTAGGAGAGTGGTCAGGGTTTCAAAGATAACCACTTTTGTGGGAAAAGCTTTTCCATGTTCTATAGTGATTCCAATTGGTCATGCATGGAAACATTTGGGTGAGGATGGTACCAATGTGTGTGTCAGTGCCCAGGGCCAACCCGTCAAGGGGGAAATTAGTGGCTCCCTTCATCTTCCGCTGGCCTCCTGGAGCCTGGGCCCAGCAGCGTCAGGGAGAGGGGCCTGCTGCTGGCCCAGATAGGAGGTCAAAAGGAGCATTACCTCAAGAGAGTCACTTCAGTCCAAGCTTGGGTTCTGTCAGCTCTGCTCGTCCAGAAACTTCATGTTAATAAAACAGAAAGGGAACAGAAAACATATAAAAAATTACATATCAAAAGTCAAGCTAAGTTTAATAGGTTTTGAGCCTTAGTTTGCAAGATGAAAACATTCTGGATATTCGCTGCACAACATCATGAATGTACCTAATGCTACTGTACACCTAGAAATGGTTACGAGGGTCAATTTTTTTTTCTTATGCCCTACATATTTGCAGAGGGTCAATTTTTTTTTTTAAAGACAGAGTCTTGCTCTGTTAGCCAGTCTGTAGTACAGTGGCATGATCTTGGCTCACCGCAACCTCCCCCACGAGCGACTTTCACACCTCAGCCTCCTGAATAGCTGGGACTACTGATGCGTGCCACTAGGCCCAGCTAATTTTTGTATTTTTAGGAGGGATGATGTTTAGCCATGTTGGACAGGCTAGTCTCGAACTCCCGACCTCAGGTGATCTGCCTTCCTCGGCCTCCCAAAGTGCTGGGATTACATTTTTGGCCACTGTGCCTGGCCAAAAATGTTTTTTTAAAAGTGAAGTTAATCCTTTGAGCTGAAGCTGCAATGTAAAAAACAAAAAAAAAGTGAAGCTAAGCATAATTTTGCTGATAATATGTAACATCTTATTCTCAGCTCACTGCAATGTCCGCCTCCCAGGCTTAAGCGATCCATCTGCCTCCCAGGCTCAAGTGATCCATCCACCTCAGCCTCCTGAGTAGCTGAGATCACAGGCATGTGCCACCAGGCCTGGCTAATGTAGTATCTTTGTTTTTTTTTTTTTAAATCATCCCAACTTCAGTACCAAAATGTAGTATCTTATTCTACTAAAATAAAATCTTAGGCCGGGTGTCGTGGCTCACGCCTGTAATCCAAGCACTTTGGAGGCCAAGGTGGGTGGATCACCTGAGGTCGGGAGTTCAAGACCAGCCTGACCAACATGGTGAAACCCCATCTTAAAAAGAAAATCTTACTTGACATGTGAAAAAATTTAAAATGAGATAATAAAAATAAAACAAAACCAAAAGAAGGAGAAAAAAAAAAGAGAATCTTAGACATGTTTTCAAACAAGATATAAAGATGGCCAGCAAGCACATTTGGGATGTTTAACATCACAAATCAATAAGGAAATACAAATCAAAATCACAGTGAGGGCTGGGTGCGATGGCTCACACCTGTAATCCCAGCACTTTGGGAGGCCAAGGTGGTGGATCATTAGGTAAGACGTTTGAGACCAGCCTGGCCAATATGGTGAAATCACATCTCTTCTAAAAATACAAAAAAATTATCCAGGTGTGGCGGTGGCCACCTGGGTACCTCAGCTACTCAGGGGGCTGAGACGGAAGAATTGCTTGAACCCAGGAGGCAGAAGTTGCAGTGAGCTGACATCGCACCATTGCACGCCAGCCTGGGTGACAGAGTGAGATTCTGTTAAAAAAAAAAAAAAAAAAAAAAAAAAGGCCAGGCACGGTGGCTCACGCCTGTAATCCCAGCACTTTGGAAGGCCAAGTCGGGTGGATCACCTGAGGATAGGAGTTCGAGATCAGCCTGGCCAATATGAAGAAACCCCGTCTCTACTAAAAATACAGAAATTAGCCAGACATGGTGGTGCACTCCTGTAATCTCAGCTACTGGGAAGGCTGAGTCTGAAGAATAGCTTGAACCTGGGAGGTGGATGTTGCCATGAGCCGAGATCATGTCACTGCACTCCAGACCAGGTGACAGAGTAAGACTCCATCTAAAAAAATAAAATAAAATAAAGTAAAATAAATAAACAAAATAAAAAATAAAAATATATCAGCAGCTCGGTTTTATCAACTATCAAGAGTTGATCCGGTACAAGAGGGACAATATGCTAACCAGATTCACCAAAGACAGCCAGATGATTCAGACCGCCTATTTAACAATTTACAATGAGAAATGTGCCAAATGGCACAAAAGGTTCTTGCTGGCTGGTCAGTGTACAAAACCTATCAGGAAGCAAAACGAAAACCAGAAGCTTGTTCCCTGAAAGGTTAAGAGCCCAGTGTGGTGGCTGAGATATCTAGATCACAGCTAGTCACCAGGCACTAAGCTGATTCCCGTCTTCACTATAAAGAGATACTTACTATCATGTTATGCAAGTATTCGCCTTGGCTTGTAAGAGACAAACAAGGTCCCTATTCCTAAGGAAGTGTAGTACAGGAGACATAATGACAGCTTCCTGCTTTTTGCCTAAGCTTTTACTGACAGAAGACCAACTCTTTCTTGGACTGAAATAGCCTGCTATTAACAGAAAAATGATCATGTTGAGATGGCCCTACAACCTAGTTATCTTCTGCAGTGGCACAATCTCGGCTCACTGCAACCTCTGCCTCCTAGATTCAAGGGATCCTTGTGCCTCAGCCTGCAGGGTAGCTGGAATTACAGTCGTGTGCCACCACGCCTGGGTAATTTTTGCATTTTTAGTAGAGACAGGGTCTTGCCACATTGGTCACGGTGGTCTCGAATTCCTAGACTCAAGTGATCCTCCCGCCTGAGCCTCCCAAAGTGCTGAGATTACAGGCATGAGCCACTGTGCCCGGCCTTGAATATTTCTACAATGATGGAATGCATGTGTTAATACAGTGGGTCTTACTAGACACATGCTGCCAAGGAGAAGCACTGGGTAGTCTTCAAGTGTAAAGTAGATTCCTAGCCAGTCTAGAGAGTCAGGAAAGGCTTCCCTGAGGATAAGACAGAAGAGGGACTCAGAGCCCATAATGGCTGAAACACAGAGAGCCAATAGCAGGAAGTTCTGTTACACAGGGCCAGGATTGGGGTTTTTAACCATTTAATGGTTATAAGCTGAGAACGACATGCTCAGATTTAGACTTTACAAAGATGAGCAACTATAATGGATTGAAAGGATCAAGAGTTAATCCCAGCCTGACCAACACAACCTCCACTTCCACCTCCCAGCAGTTTGGCGTCCTTACCTTTTGCAGTAGAATACGTTCATTCATTCATTATGCATTTGATAATATTTACTCAAAGCCTATTATGTGCCAAGCATTGTCCTAGAGGTTAAGAGGGGACAAGAGCAAACGGGTCAGCTTTGGTCTCTATAGCCTAGAAGCACACAGTCTCACAGTCTAGGAGTGAGATGGGGTCCAAGGATGGCACGTCAGCTGGAATGATGAGAACAGCAGTGGAGAGCCTTGAAAAGTGCCTTGGAGCGGGGTGCGGTGGCTCACGCCTGTAATCCCAGCACTTTGAGAGGCCGAGGCGGGCGGATCATGAGGTCAAGAGATGGAGACCACCTTGGCCAACATGGTGAAACCCCGTCTCTACTAAAATACAAAAATTAGCTGGGCATGGTGGCACACGTATGTAGTCCCAGCTACTTGGGAGGCTGAGGCAGGAGAATTGCTTGAACCCAGGAGGCAGAGGTTGCAGTGAGCCAAGATCCCGCCACTGCCCTCCAGCCTGGCGCCTGGCGACAGAGCGAGACTCTGTCTCAAAAAAAAAAAAAAAAAAAAAAAAAGAAGAAAAGTGCCTTGGACCCTTGGACTGGACCGATCACCTTCTAAACGCTGGAACCCGGACACATCACTAAAACCCTCTGGACTTACGTATTTCCATCTTTGTAAAATGGAAACCTACCTTGCAGTCGAAGAAAACTATGCACCGTGCCTGACATCCAGTGGGTCCTCAGTAAATAGCCTCATAAGGAGGCAAGGTTAGGGTTACTTCTAGAAGAGGCGGCTTGGGGGCTGCGACAGGTGCCGCGATTGCCTGATAACGTCTAGAAAAGTCCTTGCTGGGCAGAGGGGCAGCCGAAGACCCCGGCCATTCAGCGAGTCTCCAGGTTTCCTGGAAACGTCAGCTCCAGTGACTTCTCAGATGCCCATACGGGACTCCACCCAGGGCTGCCGGCGCCACCACCTACCGCAGCCGAGGGGGATGCACCCCGCGACTTTCCCGGTAGTGGCTGCAGGGACCACGGCCAGGAAGCGACGCCGGTGACGCATGCGCAGCCAGCACGCATGCGCGCGGAGTGGCTCGCCCGTCCACTCCGGAGGCGGGGCCGTGAGGCTTGTGCTCCGCCCCGGAGCATCAGGCCCCGCCCCAGGCCCCGCCTCCAGCTCGCCTGGGAGCGCCCTGAGCCGGGAGCTCGCTCGCCTAACCCGGCTAGGAGCGTCTGGGCGCGTTTAGGAGGGGGCGGGTCCGGGGGGTGGTGGCCCCAGGAGCGGTTGCCGCGGGGACCGGGCGGAGACGCGGCCCGAAGGCGGAAGTGAGAAAGTTGCCCGCGTCTCGAGGCTAGTCGGTGGAGCGTAGCGCGCGGCGGGGCGATGGGGAGCTCAGGCAGTCGCCTGTCCAAGGAGCTGCTGGCCGAGTACCAGGTGCGCGGGACGCCGGGCCCTAGGGAGCTCGCGTGCCGGCCTATTCCCGGGCAGGGTCCGGGAGCGGCGACGGGGCGGTCACGGCCTCCTGGCGGCCCGCTAACACCCGCTCTGGCTTTGCCTTCCAGGACTTGACGTTCCTGACGAAGCAGGAGATCCTCCTGTAAGTGCTGCCTTGAACCCCACCTCCGACCCCGGGCTCCTCTAGAGGCGGCCTCGGGGTGCGCTGTCCCAAGGGAGGGACGGGGCCTGGCCTGAGGTCGGCTGAGGAGTGGGGCCTGGAGGCCGGGAGACCCTCCTCCTGGCACGCCCTCCCCGCCCTCCCCGCCCTCGCCGGGGGCCCAGCGTGGCACCGCGGGGCGTGGCACCGCGGAGTCACCTCGCAGCCTCCGAGAAAAGTTAGGCGCTCTTTGACCCTGAGCCAACTAACTTCAGCACTGCCGAACTTCCCGCTCCAGTCCGGCAGGGGCCGGCCTTGCGCAATGGCTAAGCCACGGAAGCCTTGGGGAGCCTGGCTCCTTCTCCCAACTTGACCTGAACAATACAGTAACCGTTAACGCTTTCTGAGCACTCACCATATGCCAGGGACTGTGCTAAATGGCCGCCTGCATGATCTAATTTAATCTTTAGGAGAGAGGTACTGGACAATGAAACAGGTTCAGAGAGGTTTGCTAACTGCCTAAGGCAACACTCTGAGCAAGTAGATTTGAACTTGACCTGGAAGCCCTTTTGCCAGATATATGCAGGGCGGGCACTTGAGTGAGGAGATGCCTGGACTTCCTGCGCAAAGATGATGTCATGGGAAGGGGATGGAAGCCGAGGAGGGGGACAGGTCAGGGTGGCTGCTAAAAAGGAAGCTTTGAGGGCGAGAGATCCCCAGAGTGGAGGTGATAATGAGATTTTTGGTTTTGCTCTTTTCTCCGTTTTTGTTGTTGTTGTTATTTATTTATTTATCAAGACAGAGTCTCTGTGGCCCAGGTGGAGCGCTGTGGCACGATCTCGGCTGGCTGCAACCTCTGCCTCCCCAGTTCAAGTGATTCTCCTGCCTCAGCCTCCTGAGTAGCTGGGATTACAGGCACCTGCCACCATGCCCGGCAAATTTTTGTATTTTAGTAGAGATGGGGTTTTACCATTTTGCTCAGGCTGGTCTCAAACTCCTGACCTCAAATGCTTTGCCCATCTTGGCCTTCCAAAGTGCTGGGGTTACAGGTGTGAGCCACAGCACCTGACCAGTTCTTTAGGGCCAACTTCTGGCTCCAGCCCCAACCTCTTTATCCCTCGGGGATCTCTAGAATCAGTGCCCAGCACATAGTAGATGCTCAGTAAATACTCATTGTAAGACCAGACTCCTAGGCTGTATAGCCTTGTGACATGTCCTTTTGCTTACTGTTGACTGATGTCTGGGAAGTTCTACGTACGTGGTTTCAGCTCCTCACCTGGTTGATAATGAGCAGCAGGCGAGGAGTGGGAATGAACACACAGGGACACCCATCGCTGAGAGGGCCAACAGTTCCCCTCTCTCTGCCAGAGCCCACAGGCGGTTTTGTGAGCTGCTTCCCCAGGAGCAGCAGAGCGTGGAGGCGTCACTTCGGGCACAAGTGTCCTTCGAGCAGATCCTCAGCCTTCCAGAGCTCAAGGTGCCAGTGCTCCCCTCCTTTGACCCCTCCCGCACCATTCCCTCCCTGCTAGACCCCCCTAACTCCATCTGCCACTAGCTTTGAGATCATGGGGTCACTGGTCCCCATTCTGGTCATTTTTCTGCTTCGTTCTAATTTTCTGGGGGCAAGGACTTTACCAAAATCACCTGGCAGAATTCTCATGAATGGTGCTTTTCAAATGGGGATTCTAGGACATATCCTTGGAAATTCAAAGAAGTTTTGTCCTTTAAGAGGAGTTAAGTTACCATATTAAGGTTTGAGGAACCCTGTTCTAGAGGCTGATGCCAATCCATAGGGCTGCTGTGAAATTTCTGTGCAAAGGGCCTGGGCCAGGGCCTGTAACACAATAGCTGTTCAGTTAACCATTTGTGTTTTAAAAGAACCAGCCCATCTCGTTCCCTTTGCTTAAGATGACTTCTTCTTCCCTCTCTGCTCACACTTATGTTGTATATGACCTGCCTTTGGGTTAAACACTTGACTCCCAGGAAGCTGTCTCAGTCCCTTCCCCAGCTGGCTCAGTTTTACCCTCCCGTGCCCCAACCGCCCTGCATGTTGGCCCCAAAGCACTGATCATTTGCCCTCGAGAGCCTGAGCCCCTGGTGCTGATCCTATGACCTGCTCTCTCAAGTGTGTGATAGGGTTTGATGAGTGTGTGACCTGGGCCATGTCCTGTGGCGTTTGTTCTCCTAGGCCAACCCCTTCAAGGAGCGAATCTGCAGAGTCTTCTCCACGTCCCCAACCAGAGACAGCCTTAGCTTCGAGGACTTCCTAGACCTCCTCAGTGTGTTCAGTGACACAGCCACGCCAGACATCAAGTCCCATTATGCCTTCCGAATCTTCGGTGAGAACCAGGGGCAGCCCAGTGGGACACCACCCCTTCCCACGTGGGCTTTGTGGTGGCCTTGCTCGGGAAATGGGCACCGTTTGTGGAACCTCAGAGCCCCTCCCAACCGTGTCTTTTGGCTTCCTGTGTCTGCTCTCTAGACTTTGATGATGATGGAACCTTGAACAGAGAAGACCTGAGCCAGCTGGTAAACTGCCTCACAGGAGAGAGCGAGGACACACGGCTCAGTGCGTCTGAGATGAAGCAGCTCGTCGACAATGTGAGCAGCTGGGCCTGGGAGCGGGAGGGAAGGGTTTCGGCTCTGGCCTGAAACTCTCCCTTCCCCAGATCCTGGAGGAGTCTGACATTGACAGGGATGGAACCATCAACCTCTCTGAGTTCCAGCATGTCATCTCCCGTTCCCCAGACTTTGCCAGGTAATACAGTGGTCCCCCCTGCCTTCTGGGTACCTGCAGGACCCATCTGCTGCCTCTGGGCCTAGGACATTGCTACAGCAGGTGGTGCCAAGGGTGAGAGAAAGCACTGGTCCCCAAACATATGGCCAGCTAAGCTGGCAGTCTCACCCCGGGCAGGGGCGGCCCTCCTTGTCAAGGCCTCTCCCTTTCCCACTGCCATTGTCATTGCTCTGTGTTTGTGCTACATAGTAATACAGGTTTAGAAGCTCTGACCCCGTGTGTGGGTCCAGAAGCTTCCTCTGGAAGTCTGGGGGAGTTCTTCCATAGGGGACTGACTCACACAGACACAGCTCGTTTCAAAGAAGGGGCTAAAGGGAGAAGGGGCGAGTTTGGGTTGTCCCTCCCCTTCTCTTCCAGCGGAAAACTCACCCCGCTTTTCTCTTGTTCAGCTCCTTTAAGATTGTCCTGTGACAGCAGCCCGGTGTGTGTCCTGGCACCCTGTCCAAGAACCTTTCTGCTGCTGAGCTGTGTGTTGCCAGGGCGGGCCGGGCGGGCCCAGCCTGGAGCTGGCGCTGTGCAGTCAAGGGCGGCCTCCTGATCAAGGCCTCTCCTCTGCCATTGCCCTGTTGGTTTGTACTAATCCATAATAAATGTTTAGAAGCTGGACCCTGTGTGTGAGCTGAGTTACACTGGTGTGAGCAAAGAGTGGACTTCTTTTTTTCTTTTTTTTTTTGAGACGGAGTCTCACTCTGTTGTCCAGGCTGGAGTGCAGTAGCATGATCTCAGCTCCCTGCAACCTCCGCCTCCCGGGTTCAAGCGATTCTCCTGCCTCAGCCTCCCGAGTAGCTAGGACTACAGGCACACGCCACTGTGTTGACCAAGATGTTCTCAATCTCTTGACGTCATGACTCACCCGCCTCAGCCTCCCAAAGTGCTGGGGTTACAGGCGTGAGCCACTGAGCCCATCCTGGACTTCTCTTCTAGGAGTCGTACCTCATAGGAATTCCATCAGGAATGAGCAGTGTATAGAGCAGGGGCCAGTGGGAAGTCAAGCTACACTGTGCCGGCTGTCCCGTGGGAGGGTTAAGGAGGAAGGGGCAGCATGAGGGGGCGCTCTCCTGTGTCCTGACTGGGGTGGTGGTTAGATGAGTCTCTGCATGTCAAAATATCAAGAACCCTATCAATAAAGTCCATTTTACTGCATGATTTGAAAAATTAAAAATTATAACAAAGGGCCCCCATCACATCCCCTCCTGCGTCTCTACCCCTGCTAAACCAAATTGGTGACGTAGAATAAAGGGGTTGAGGTCAACGCCGGGAACCCCCTGCCCCTGCCTATCAGTGGGTGAAGCTCCCGACTAAGAGCCGCTCCACAGGGAAATGTCGCTGGCCAGGCTAGGCTGACTCTGGCTCACCTGAGCCTGCAAAGAGGTGGCTCAGAACCCCTCAGAACTCAGAACTAGACCAGCCTCAAAGAGCAGGTGTCCTTGAAGAGGAACAGCCAGGATTAAACAATAATTCTGCAGACTTTATTAAAAAATGACATAAAGTGCATCTTATTAAAAATACATATAAAATCCATAAAATTCAGGACCCCTGCACTGGGCAGTGTTGATATCCCTTAGAGTAGAGGCAAGTGAGGGATGAGGGGTGAAGTGAGGCCTGGGGAGGACAGGGTACAGTTAGTTCCTCGTGTTTGAGTTCCACGATGGAGTGAGGGTGGATGTGGTAGGAAGGGCGCACGATTCTCAGGCTATGACGCAGGAGGCAGGCAACAGTCTCTTCCTTGAATTCTGAGGGAAAGGCATACATTGTCACTGAGTCTCTCCTGAGCTCACACTGTCCTCTCCCTCATGTGGCCACAGCCTGATACAGGCCGGAAAGGTCCAGGAGCTGAGTCTGAGCCCAAGACCTGGTGAGGGCTGCAGTGCCAACCTAGCCCTCTGGTCCCTGAGGTGGTGGGATGATGGCAGCAACAATGACATCCTTGGCCGGTGCACGGGGTCTGAGCTGGCCCTGGATCCTCAATGGCTGGCAAGGCAGGACGCATGGAGCCCAAGCTGGTTCTGGATGTTTAGCTGGCTGGCTGGCAAGGCAGGATGCACAGACCCCGAACTGGTTTTGGATCCTCACAGAGCCCGAGGTGGTCTTGGATCCTTGGCTGGCTGGCAAGGCAGAACGCATGGAGCCCGAGCTGGTCCTGGGTCTGCAGTGACAGGCAGCTCGTGGCAGCGGGATAAGGCGGAAGGTGAAGAGGCCAGTTGGCGAGGGTTTCCAACTCTGTCTCCATGACTCTGGACGCATCCCCAGCGGCCTGGGAAGCCATGAACTGGAGCAGCCAGTGCGTGCCATTCCATGTTGTCTCTTTCCTCTCTAGTTTCACATTTGGAATTGTTTTTTAAACAAAGGCTCAGTTTACATAAGGAGCACTGTTCCACCCACCTAGGCAGGTGCCCATCTTTGGCCAGGACCTCTGGTGCCGTGGCTGTTTGGGTGTCTGGGTGGTTGGAGCCTCACTACTTGATTGGAGAGCAGCAGGCCAGCTGGCTCCAAGGCTCCCGAGGGCTGGGCACCACTGCTATATTCCACGAGGAGCCGGAGCGGAGATCCAGCTGACCCTCTCTGAGCATTCACAGACCCTAAAGCCAGGGCAGAGTCCTCTCGAAGTCGGCTCTCACACCACAGAGTCACGGATCTCCGAGCCGAGGCGGACCCGGGGCCGGGGGCACACCGGGGACACCTCCACAACACTGTCTTGAATGCTAAGCGGCCTCTTCTCTGACTCGGTGAAGACTCGGGCCCCTGGGGGGCTGTCTGACAGGGCCTGATAGCCTCGGTGATCAAGTGGGGCGCTCGGGGGGCCTAGGCCATTGAGTGGGCGGGTCTCGGGGGGCAAGACCACAGGGCAGGTCTTGGGGTGCACGCTGGCACATTCCCCCTGCTTCAGGAAGACTTTCATGCTGTCCCGGTGCCGGTAGAGAAGGAATAAAAGTGCGAACAGCACGGCTAGCACAAAGAGCGTGCACATCACCAGGAACTCCTGCCAGTAGGACTTGCCTGCACCCAAGCTGGCCTGACCACCAGCTGGTGCACTCACACGCGACGTGCTGATGATGACGGGCACACTGGCATCCCCATCTGTTTGGTCTGCCGCCCTGTCCTCCGCCACCTCTGGGCAGTAGCTGGCTACCAGCTGCTGGAAGCCCTCCTCTAGTGACCAGCACTGGAACTCCCCGAGCTGTTGGCTGCCCACGAGCAGCAGGTCCCCAGTGGGCAGCACATGGCAGGAGGCTGAGGCATTGACGGGGGCCCCGTTGAACAGCCAGAGTCGGGTCGCCAGGTTGGAGAGGAGTGGGCAGGGCAAAGTGTTCACCGTGTTGGGCTGGAACTGGACTTGCTCACACGGCTTCTCAGCTGCAGGCAGAAAAGGCAGGAGGTGGGGCGGTGCCAGTATCCCCTGCCTCCCTCTGGGCTATGCCCCTCGGGCCATGATGGGCAACTTGGGGGAATCCTGGGTCTGAGTCTTCCTGGGGCCCTGATTACAGGGGTAGAGGCAAGGATGTGAGGAAAGGCGTTTACAACATCTGTGCCTGGGTGGAGTTCCAAGCAGACTCATCCCCACCTCTCTCCACCCTTTGAGGGGGCACCTCACCTGTTGGTACAAAAGATCGACCCATGACCGGAGAGATGCTGCAAAGGTCCTTGGCGTTGGCTCCCTCGATGTCCTGGATCCACGGCCTGAGGACCAGAGAGAGTCTGGGACTGGCTAGGAAGTCCCCTGTGCCCCCATTCCCTCACCCCTCAGTGCAGACTTGGGCCTGGGCAAGGGCCTTTCCTGCACTGATTCCTGACACGCAGCAGTCAGCATCTCCTCTGTCTACACATTATTTCAAGTAAAAACTAAGATAACACTTCCCTTAATTGCATAAACAGTATGTACCCTCAGTGGCCAGGTGTAGTATTTCATGCTTGTAATCACAGCACTTTAGGAGACCAAGGCGGGTAGATCGCTTCAGCCCAGGAATTCAAGACAACCTGGGCAATATGGCGAGACCCCGTCTCTACAAAAAATACAAAAATTAGCCAGGCATGGTGGTGCATGCCTGTGGTTCCACCTACTTGGGAGAGTGAGGTTGGAGGATCACTTGAGCCCAGGAGGCCAAGGCTGCAGTGAGCTGTAATCACACCACTATCCTCCAGCCTGGGCAACACGGAGAGACCCTGTCTCAAAAAATAATAATGAAAAATAGTATGTACCCTCAGAAAAAGACTGGAAGGAGAGCTGGATCTGTATGCATATCTCTCTGTTTACTATTTTTAATCAAAAAATTTTTTTTGGCCAGGTGCAGTGGCTCACACCTGTAATCCCAGCACTTTGGGAGGCTGAGTCAGGTGGATCACCTGAGATCGGGAATTCGAGACCAGCCTGACCAACATGGAGAAACCCTGCCTCTACTAAAAATACAAAAAAAAAAAATTAGCTGGGCGTGGTGGCGCATGCCTGTAATCCCAATTACTTGGGAGGCTGAGGCAGGAGAATTGCTTGAGCCGGGAGGTGGAGGTTGCAGTGAGCCGAGATTGCGCCACTGTACTCCAGCCTGGGCAACAGGAGCGAAACTGCTTCAAAGAAAAAAAAAAAAAGGACAGTAATTCTGGATGCACTCAGGAAACAGACAACCAGTCATGAAGGATGGAAACATTACAAAAATCACAGCGTCTACCAGCCAGTGATCATGACAGTTAACATCCTGGGGTGTCCCTCCAGGTATAGGCTGGAAACTCATACTCGGTTTTTTTTAAAAATTGACACTTGGTGAATCCATATGTGAAGCAAGAACACTATAAACAGAACAGTTCCCAGTGTTATTTAAAATATATGAATGGCCAGAAGCGGTGGCTCACAGCTATAATCCCGGCACTTTGGAAGGCCAAGGTGGGTGGATTATTTGAGGTCAGGAGTTCGAGACCAGCCTGGCCAACATGGTGAAACCCTGCCTCCACTAGAAATGCAAAAATTAGGTGTGGTGGCAGGCACCTATTAATACAAGCTACTCGGGAGGCTGAGGCAGGAGAATCGCTTGAACCCAGGAGGCAGAGGTTGCAGTGAACCAAGATTGTGCCACTGCACTCCAGCCTGGGTGACAGAGCAAGACACTGTCTCAAAAAATAATTAATTAAATTAAATAAAAGTTTTGTTTTCTATTACACATGTAGTAAAATCCGGGAGGATAATATATGAAAATCTCACTGTGACTCTCTAGATGGTGGGGTGAGGGGTAGTTTTTGTTTGTGTTCATCCCTATTTTCTAAATAAGCATTTTATAATCCAAATAGGTTATTCTGAAAGAGACGGGGTTTTACCATCCTGGTCAGGCTGGTCTTGAACTGATGACCTCTAGATTCACCCACCTTGGCCTCCCAAAGTGCTGGCATTACAGGTGTGAGCCTCTGGGCCCGGCCTGAAGCCTGTTTTTTTTTTTTTATTTTCCTTTTTTTTTTTTTTAAGACAGGGTTTCACCATGTTGGTCAGGCTGGTCTTGAACTCCCGACCTCAGGTGATCCACTCGCCTTGGCCTCCAAAATGCGTGAGCCACCACACCTAGCCCTGAAGCCAGTTTTTAATGGACTGTTTTGTAGCCCTGCTGTTACTAAAGCATGTTCACATGCTAATCCACATTTCCTCCAGCCCCCGCAAGGTTTTTCAAAGCTATGCTATTTCATACTTTAGCAAATCATCTCCTCATTTTATAGGTAGCCAAGGCAAACCTATAACTTCCCGTCTGAACTACACTTGAAGTAAGTGAGCTAATGGATAATCATGCTGAGACAGTGGACGTACACGAGGCTGTGTGGTGGTCCCGAGGAGGGCCCAGGATGGCGCTCTGAGGCCACCTGTGCAGAGATGGACAGGTGAGAAGGGGCCTTTGGGAGCACTCACCTGGCAGCCAGCTCAGGCTGGTAGAGGCCGACGGGCTTGCAGCCGGAGCCGCTCCAAGCACAGTAGGGGTCGCGGGCCAGGAGGCAGTCCCCACAGCTCCGGTACAGGCTGCAGTTGGCCACAGGCACCTGGACTACGCCTGAGTGGGAGGCCGCATACAGCAGCCCCTGCACAGCCAGACATGGGATGAGAAGGAGGACGGGCAGCCAGGGCCAGCACCCACGGCCACCCGGCTTGGATGCCTCCCAGAGCCAACCCCAAGAGGCCTGTTATGGAACTGGTGACCCTACTTTCTAACAACTGATGCCATGAGCCTGGATCCTGTATCTTTCCACCCTGCTGACGTGAGGAAGGAGAAGCTGAGTGGGGACTGCTTGGCGCTAATGGAGAGCACCCCCCAAGCACCCTACCAGGGTTCCTCCCTGGCCTGCTCACCCTGTGGGTGTCCAGGAGCAGGTTCTGCACGGGCTGTGCCGAGGAGAAGATCTGCAGCTCCTCAATGATGTGCACCCTGGGGCCTACGCTCACAGCCTTGTGTAGCCGGCCATCACCTGAGGTATGGACAGGACTCAGGCTCGGGGTGGAGCCCACGACCCAGGACCCACTGGCCATGTACACCCCTTCCTCTGAGCCCACTGGGCTGCAGACACTTACCAGTGCCCAGGAAGAGGACATCGTAGGTGTGGTGCAGGCCACGGACGCGGTGTACGGCCACACGCTGGTAGCGAGCCTGGGGCTGCAGCAGCAGCAGGCGGCTTCGGACCTGTCCGTCCATCAGGAAGTGGTCCTTGAGGAAGTTCAGCACGCGGTCCGGGAGCTGCAGGGATGAATTGATCTTCCTTTCCCGGGCACTGTTGGTGATGCACTGGAGGAGAAGGCAGCGGCGTGAGGCCAGCATGCCCCAGGGCAGCAGGAGGGAGGGGCTTGCCTCCCCAGTAGAAAGCAGTGGTGTCCATCCCCCCCAGAGCCAGGGCACATCCCTGGCAGTGCTGCCCAGAGCTGGCGTGCACTGAGGGAGCAAGGGCAAAGCCCAGGGTGTGGGGAAACCGAGTGCTTGGGGGACTTCCTTGTTATGCCTTCTCCCCACCTACCACCCCAGCCTCAGACCCAGGGCCTCAAGAACTGGGACCACACTCCTGCTCCTCAGCACCCTTCACCTGTGCTGGCAGGAAGCCCTGGCTGGGCAGTGGCCCAGTGCAGTGGGCAGCTCCTTCCTGCACTGCCTGGGGCTTCCTGAAACTCTGAGAGGTGCTCCTGCCATGTGTCAGGGGCTCTGGTGGGACCCAGCGCTGGAGCAGCCAAAAACGGCTGGCGGACACCCTCCCTTGGTTCCCTCCCTCCTCCTCTGTCTTCCTGTTCCTTCGTGCTGCCTCCTTGCATCACCTCCCAAATCAACTACTTGGCACATGGATCCCTGTCTCAAGGTCTGCTTGCAGGGAAGCCCATTAGGCCAGAAGGGAGGAAGAAAGGACTATTTCCCACAGCTTGGCCATTCAGTCACTTGATAATGAAATAAGAAGCTCGAAGCTGAGTAGGGGAGGGGACCAAGTGCAGAGCCTGCAGCAAGGGCCCTGGTGCGGACACACTTGCCCAGCGATCCTGAAACAGAATGGAAGATATTCTGACATTTGTGGTTACATCTAACCCAGTAGACGCGCACGCCTGGGCTATGTACCCATGTTAAACCTGAGAAAACAGATTGAGAAGCCAAGTGATTTGCCCGAGGCTAGGCAGCCATGGTCCCAGCACGGTGTGGGGACCCACATCTTCCCAGCACCCCTGCAGGGTGCAGGGAGTCAGTACTCACCGCTCCAGGCCGGGGTGTGGGCACCGGGTGGGTCACAGTGTACCACTGCTGTGTCTCACGGTTCACCTCCTTGTAGAGGCCACTGAAGACCCTCTGCACATCCTTCATGGTAAAGACACAGACAGCAGAGCCTTCTGTAGTTCCCCTGTGCCTGCAGAGGAAATAACCGCATTAACCCACTGGGGGCCCCGGTCCCAGCCACCCTTCACCCTCCCATCTCCAGCGAGGTCTGGGGGTCCTACCACTGGGAAGTGAAGACCCCGTAGAAAAGGGTGTCATGCCAGTCCTGGGGGCTGGGGCTCAGCGTGAAGACGTCCTGCAGCACGTTGAACGGGAAGCCGTCGTCGGGCCGTGAGCACAGCAGCTGTGCCTTGAGGAAGGAGGTCCAGCGCTGCTGGAGCACCCGCTCGCCACCCTCATCGTCCTGGAGGGAGACGGGGATGGGCTGGGCTTAGGTGCACACCGAGCCATGAGGGGACGCATGGCACAGGACTGCCTCGATGGACCCACCCCAGACACCAGGACTGAAGGGCAGGAGAAGGCCAGGATCAAGGTGCACTGAAAGTCAAGAAGATGGCCTGGCGTGGTGGCTCATGCCTACAGTCCCAGCACTTTGGGAAGCCAAGCCAGTGGATCACGAGGTCAGGAGTTTAAGACCAGCCTGGCCAATATAGTGAAACCCTGTCTCTACTAAAAATACAGAAATTAGCCGGGCGTGGTGGCGTGTGCCTGCAGTCCCAGCTGGAGGCAGGAGAATCCCTTGAACTCAGGAGGCAGAGGTTGCAGTGAGCCGAGATTGTGCCACTGCATTCCAGCCTGGGCGACAGAGCAAGACTCCGTCTAAAAAAAAGAAAAAAAAAAGTCAAGAAGACCCGGAAGCAGTGTCCACGTCCACTAGGAAGATGTGCTCCTTACCGTGAGCCAGCAGAGCCTGCCTAGACACAGAAAGGAGGCTGCGATTCACTGCTGAGCTAACAAGGCAGCCAGAGGACCCTGATACAGCCTAAGGCACATTGGCGAGTAAGTTCATCATCTAAGTACAAGGTCGGGACTGTACTTATGTTATTAATGCCTGTAATCCCAGCACTTTGGGAGGCCAAGGCAGGTGGATCACTTGAGCTCAGGAGTTTGAGACCCTGTCTCTGCTAAAAATGTAAAATAATTAGCTGGGTGTGCAGGTATGTGCTGCTAGTCCCAGCTACATGGGGGACTGAGGTGGGAGGATCGCTTCAGATTGGGCAGTGGAGGTTGCAGTGAAATCTCGCCACTGCACAGCAGCCTGGGTGACAAAGTGAGACCCTGTCTCAAAAGAAGAAAAAAAAAAAAAAAAAAATATATATATATATACACACACACACACACATATATACACACAGAGTTACACACATGCCAAACTTATTAAAAAAAAAGAAAAGGGGACATTCTAAAATGTGAACAGTGACCTCTTCTTGTGCTGGGGTGCTGGGTGGTAACACTAATCGTTCGCGTTTACTAACTGCCCATCACATTTCTAAGAGCTTCGCATGGATGAATGAAATTAATTCACATAACAACTCTGAGGTCAGTATCAGTATTCCTACTTAACAGATGAGGAAACGGTTAACTGAGTCGGGGAGGGACTTGCCCAGGATCCTGGACCAGCGGGGTTTGAACCTGGGTGGTTGGCCTCTGGAGTCTGTGCTCTCCAGCTGTTGCTACGGTGCCTCTTTATCTTGTAAGTGAATTTTATCTGTACAGTTCTCTATTTTCACATTTTTTAAGTAAGAAAAAAATGGGCCGGGTGCAGTGGCTCACGCCTATAATCCTGGCACTTTGGGAGGCTGAGGCAGGTGGATCACGAGGTCAGGAGTTCAAGATGAGCCTGGCCAAGATGGTAAAAGCCCATCTCTACTAAAAATACAAAAATTAGCCAGGCGTGGTGGCAGATACCTATAATCCCAGCTTCTGAGGAGGCTGAGGCGGGCAATTCCTCGAACCTGGGTGGTGGAGGTTGCAGTGAGCCAAGATTACACCACTGCACTCCAGCCTGGGTGACAGAGCAAGACTCTGTCTCAAAAAAAAAAAAAGGCTGGGTGTAGTAGCTCATGCCTGTAATCCTAGCACTTTGGGAGGCTGAGGCAGGTGGATTGTTTGAGCCCAGGAGTTTGAGATGGGCCTGGGCAAAATGGTAAACCCCATCTCTGCAAAAAATACAAAAATTAGCTGGGTGTAGGGGTGCACACCTGTAGTCTCAGCTACTCCAGAGGCTGAGGTAGGAGAACTGCTTGAGCCCAGGAGGTCGAGGCTGCAGTGAAGTGAACTGTGATTGAGCCACTGCACTCCAGCCTGGGTGACAGAGCAAAGATCCTGTCTCAAAAAAAAAAAAAAAAAAGAAAAGAAAAGAAAAAGAAAAAAGTAGTAAGATATTTTGATTTAAAAGGAGAGAAAAAAGCTGTTAGCCAGGCTGTTCCCCTGGGGCATGGGAAAGGCCATGCGTGAATGTGGGTGGTCTCGCAGCCATGGCGCCTTTGAGGTCCCGGGTGGCCACCCTGTTGGCCCATCCCCCTCACCTTGCAGATGCGGGCAATGCGGGACACGATGGTGTTCTCGAAGAACTCAAATTCCTGGCCAGTCTCCCGGAAGAAAAAGTAGATCTTGTCATCATCGCCTTGCAAGCTGCCCAGGCTCTCGGGAATGTAGGCTGAGGCCACAAAAGCTGGGTCTGCAGGGACCAGGTCAGGAGCTCAGAGTCAGCCCAGCAACCCAGGAGACAGGCTCTGCTGGGGGAGAGTGCCCCTCTCCTAGGGCCCCAGGAACAGGATCCCTGCCCTCTGGGTGATGGCAAGAGGACTTCACCTTGCAGCCAGTTGAGGGAGCTCTCAGTCTTGATGGGGCGAAGGCTTTGGCTCCGGGAGATGGCCGGGTCATTCCCCTGGAAGCTGCTGACTGTGCCAGTGTAGAGCTCGCCATCTGCCAAGAGAACATTCCCATGGGAATGGGCTCCTCAGCACGGCCTCTTCTCCCTGCCCAGGGCCCAGAGTGACCCCAGCACTGCCTGCTTTGCCTGTGGTGGGCCGAGATGGAAGCAGTAACTTGGAAAAACCAAACCCGAGGCAAGTCCATGGCCATTCCGTGCCCTGTAAATGAGCATGGCATGGACCCACCCTACACAGAGCTATCCCTCTGGCCCTGCCTGCCCCCAGATGGAGCTTCAATGAACCCATCTTGCCCCCAAAACTCACCAACCACCAGGGCTGTGGACTTGAAATTGGGGTCAAAGGGACAACGGCCCTTGCCATCTTCCAGGAGGACATTCCCCTTCCCGTCCCTTGCCAGGGTGAAGTTCTCCACGTTCTAAGGGAGGGCAGACACATGGGTTCAGGGCACACCAGGGAATGAGGAGCAGGTTTGGCGAGAAAGAGAGAAGGATACCAGAGAAGGCAACTCTGCAGGTAGGTGAGGTGTGTGGGACAGAAGGGGGCAGGTGTCAGGGAGGCCATCCTCTCCTCACCCAGGACACGGTGCCGCGGGGTTTGAACCTGGACAGTTGGCCTCCAGAGAGGCCTCACCCAGACTCGGTGCCGCACTGTCCCAAAGTGATCAGATGTGGGACATGT
Source organism: Plecturocebus donacophilus (assembly GCA_004027715.1). Lineage (NCBI taxonomy): Eukaryota > Metazoa > Chordata > Mammalia > Primates > Pitheciidae > Plecturocebus > Plecturocebus donacophilus. The sequence goes on along the minus strand of PVKP010004807.1, from coordinate 45,858 downwards.
TATCAGCCAACCTGGCAGAGGAGGTGAGGCTTAGCAAATGATGTGAGCCTGGAAGAGGCGACAATGTGATTCAAACTCAGGCGTGTCTGACCCCAAAGCTGGGCTCCAACCCACAGCATCAAACGGCACCCTCCACTAGGGGTGTGTGCTGGGGAGGGAGTGTGCAAGGTGAGACAAGAGAATCAAGCAAAGGAGAGGGAGAGATGCTGCCAGAAGCAGGAGAGGGCGGCAGGCCTAGGAGGGACAGGATCCTCGTGGTGAGTGACTGCACGCACCCCAGCCTCTCCTCCCTGCACAGGGAGCTGTGGCTGTCTGTGTGCCAGGGTGTGGGACCTCAAGGCTCTCGGAGGCCAGTGGTATCTAGAAGCCTCCTTCTGGGCCCTGCCTTTCACCAGGGGTCCATGCTGAAGAACAGGAGTCCTGGGGCAGAAAGAGGGGCAGTTCCCAAGCCAGCCTCCAGGCTGAGGATGGGGCACTCACGATGTAGGTGCACACGGGGCTGAAGGCTCCTGTGCCACAGGTGATCAGGCGACTGCTGCTCAGTGGCAGGAGGATCTTGATGTAGTTCTGACAGTCACGCTAGGGGAAGGAGCGAGAGGAGATCAGGCCCATAGCCAAGCATGCCACCAGGGGGCAGCGCCGAGCCTTCCCCACCATACCCAGGCCCAGCCTCTGCTCCCAGGACCATCTGGCATGGGGCACATGGGTCTGGGAACAAAGGAGAATCCAGGGGTTTCCGGGGACAGTGGAGCATGTATAGAGTGTGTGTGCTGCAGGGAGCCTTGGGATCAGCTAGTTTTGTGACTGGCAAACTTTCCTTCAGTCTGGGAGCGAGGGCACAGAATGCTTCCCCCTTGAGTTGTACTGGCCCCAGGTAGCGTCCTCCTCAGAAGCTCAATGAAAACCACAGGCCCCTCCCAACCAAGCTGGGGGCTGGCGAAGCCACAGCCCAGAGCTGGAGGAACGCTCAGCCCTGAACCCTGAACCCCAGATTCAGCCATCACCTTCACTTGGGTGTCTTACAGGCACCTCCAACCAAGCTTCTGGTCCCCCCTAAAACACATGCTTGCCCCGAGATCTTGCCACTTTCATCAGTTCTGTCTTTTCAGCTGCTGAGGCCCTAAACCCAGTCAGCCTTGACTCTTCCTGTCGGTCAGAGGCCACAATTTCCCACCCAGACATCCTGGTGGCTCCATCTGCAAAATGCATCCAGAATCTGAGCATCTCACTGGTCTGAGGCACCACCATCCCTTGCCCCTGACTGCTTTCCCTCCTCTGTTCTTCCCCACGGAGGCTACTCTACCACAGTGGTCAGAGTGACCCTCTTAGTACACAGGTGAGACCAGGTCACATGTCTGCTCTGTCCTCCCCTGGCCTCCGAAGTGTCTCCCTCAGAGCGAAATCAAAAGTCCTGCCCCCCGTCCAGGTATGGTCAACTCCTCACCCTCTCCTGACCTTGGCTCAAATGTCACTGTTTTTTTTTTTGAGATGTAGTCTCGCTCTGTCACCCAGGCTGGAGTGCAGTGGCGGGATCTCAGCTTACTGCAACCTCTGCCTCACGGGTTCAAGCGATTCTTCTGCCTCAGCCTCCCTAGTAGCTGGGACGACAGGTGAGCACCACCACACCCAGCTAATTTTTGCATTTTTAGTAGAGACGGGGTTTCACCATATTGGCCAGGCTGGTCTGGAACTCTTGACTTTGTGATCCACCTGACTCAGCCTCCCAAAGTGCTGGGATTACAGGCGTGAGTCACCGTGCCCGGCTCAAATGTTACTTTTTAAACAAAATGTAACCTCACCACCACCTTTTCTCCTCCCCGATAACCTTTGTAAACTGAGTGGTTTTTCTTTTTCTTTAGACAGAGTCTCACTCTGTCACCAGGCTGGAGTGCAGTGGTGCAATCCTGGCTCACTGCAACCTCTACCTCCTGGGTTCAAGCAATTCTCCTGCCTCAGCCTCCCAAGTATCTGGGATTACAGACACGCACCACCAGCCTTGGCTAATTATTTTATTTATTTATTTTTTTTTGTATTTTTAGTAGAGATGGGGTTTCACTATGTTGGCCAGGCTACTCTTGAACTCCTGACCTCATGATCTGCCCATCTCAGCCTCCCAAAGTGCACCTCCCAAAGAGCACCATGCCAGCCTGCTCTTTCTTTTTCACAATTAAATCTCCAGTACTTAAAAAGTACATGGACACAGACTGTGTGCTTAATGAATGCCAGCTGAATAACAGAATGGTGGGACTTGAACCTGTGTCTTGACCCCAAGCCCAGCGCTCTTTTGCCCTCACCTTACCCAGCACCTGCTGCACTCAGGAGCAGGAGGCCTCCGGGGATGGAGAGGAGCCCTCCGGGGATGGAGAGGAGCCCTCCAGGAGAACCTGGGTTCAACCAGATTTCATCCTGTACTTTGGCCAAAACCAAACCAGAATCTGTCAGATGTGCTACATCAAGAACCATCTGCAGAGGGACACAACACTTACCCGCCCAATCCCTGGTTCATGCTGGGAGCTGGAAGTTGACTTGTTATTCCTCATACCTATGAGCCAGGTGCCTCACACCTATTCACTTCCTGAATCCTCACTGTAAGCCTGACGAGACTGGATCCTCATCCCCATTTTACAGGTGAGTCCACTAAGACCTAGAGAGGTGACTCTACTTGTTGGAGGTCGCAGACATGTAAGTATAGAGCTGGAATTCAAACCCAGGCCTGGCCATCTCAGAAGCGTATGCCCTTCCCACCACAGCTGGCTGTGCCTGCTCCCACCTCCTGCCTCTGGCCTGGATGGAAGTCCACCACCCTCCATCCCTCCTGCAGCTCAGCCCACCTCCAGGCGTGGGCTCACCTGTGGGTCCTTGCCCTTGAAGCTGCACTGCTGCTTCCTCTCTGCGTCTGCACTCCACAGCAGCTGAGAATGAGAAGGGGGAAGGTAGGTGGGAAAAGAAACGGATGGCTCGCTGAGCTTCCATCTCTGCCACCTGCATCACGCTTGGACCCAGAAGGTCAGGCTTCCTGTCCGTCTTTCCCCTGTGGTCCTCTGCCCAGCATAGCCAGCTCCAGGCCACACCTCTCACCTCCTGGTACTCCCCGCCTGGCAGGAAGCTGAGGTTGCCACTGAGCGCAAAGAGGGCCTCTCGAGCGCCCACATACAGGGTCCTGCCATCCCTGCTCAGCAGAAGGGCTGTGTAGTTGGAGATGTTTTCAGCTTCAAATTTGAGGAACGGCCGCTCTTCAGAGCCTGGGGAGAGGAAGATGGAAATTACCTGGGGCCACCCCTCACACAGGAGCATCTTACACCAGCCTCTAGAATGGACTGGTTTCAAGGAAGGTAATCAGCAAGGCAAAAGCTGGCAAGGGGCTGGGGGCCGGGGGATCAGGTTTGATGGGCGAGCAGCATTCCTGGACTCCCAAACATTACGTAAGAAACAAGGCAGAGATGTACGTACAAGAATGTTTACTACGTCTGGTTGTTGGAATTTTCAGAAAAAAAAAAAAAAAAAAGAATGTTTACTGCGGCACCCACACATCAATAAAAAACTGCAAACAACCTAAGTTAGCCCAATTCAAGGTGACCTCATCAAAAAAAATAAGGTGCCCCAACCCAACTGAATGCTTTGCAGCTGGGAAAAGTGATGTATTAGAAACTCCAGAAAAACAAGCAAGAAAGGCATGGTCAAAGTATCAAGCAAACTGAAATAGAAAGTGATGGGGTTTGAGCACATAATAGAATATTAAGAAAGGAAAATACATTTGACATGTTCCTTTGAGTGACATTAGACCTAAAGAGGAGGAAGTGTAAGGGTGGCCCGTGCCTGGCCCTGCAGTGAACACAATTTGCATTGACAGAGTAATGCAAATGTTGAGCACTGGTTTTTTTTTTGAGAAGGAGTCTCGCTCTGTTGCCCAGGCTGGAGTGCAGTGGCCTGATCTCGGCTCTCTGCAACCTCAGCCTCCTGGGCTCAAGCAATTCTCCTGTCTCAGTTTCCTGAGTAGCTGGGACTACAGGTGCACGCCACCGTGCCTGGCTAATTTTCTGTACTTTGGTAGAGATGGGGTTTCACTGTGTTGCCCAGGCTGGCCATTAACTCCTGAGCTCAGGCAGTCCACCTGCCTCGGCCTCCCAAAGTGTTGGGATTACTGGCATGAGCCACTGCGCCCAGCCTTTTCTTGTTTTTGAGATGGAGTCTTGCTCTGTCTCCCAGGCTGGAATGCCGTGGTATAATCTCAGCTCACTGCAACCTCCAACTCCCAGGCTCGAGCCATTCTCCTGCCTCAGACTCCCAAGTAGCTGGGATTACAGGTGTATGCCATCACATCCAGCTAATTTTTGTATTTTTAGTCGAGAGGGGGTTTCACCATGTTGGCCAGGCTGGTCTCGAACTCCTGACCTCAAGTGATTCACCCGCCTTGGCCTCCCAAAAAAGCACTCGTCTTTAACTTTGAGACTGATGGTTGTTACACAGAATGGGAGTGTTTTCAATCTTGACCTCGGAAAGCGGAATGGATGACAGATAGACATCATAATAGGGTAGCAGGGTTAAGAGTAGAGATTCTATACTTCTCGAGAGAGTGACAGGTTCACAAGCTGCTGGAATAAGAAATTCAGGTCAATTATACTCTTTCATATTGCAAAGGTAACCAATCAAGGAAGTGAATACAGTGAAGAATATGTTGGGAGGAGGAAGGGGAGAGGGATGTAAGTGAGGAAAACCTTGATTTTTCTCAGCAAGTCAGGAAGTCAGATAAGCCAAGAAATAGTGGTATAAGTACTTTACTTAAAAATATGGAAGAAATAATGGTAGAACAAGAACCCTAAATGATAAAAATTTCCTTTTAAATAGGCCTGGGGCGGGGGAGGACAGACGTTTTTGCTTTTTATAATAAGCCCTTCTATACTTATATTTATACACGCATGTATCCTTGATACCAATTTTATTTTATTTATTTTTTGAGACTGAGTCTTGCTCTTCTTGCCCAAGCTAGAGTGCACTGGCATGATCTTGGCTCACTGCAACCTCTGCCTCCCAGGTTTAAGCAATTCTCCTGCCTCAGCCTCCTGAGTAGTTGGGATTACAGGCATGTGCCACCATGCCCGGCTAATTTTTGTATTTTTAGTAGAGACAGGGTTTTGCCATGTTGGCCAGGCGGATCTTGAAGTCATGGCCTCAAGTAATCTGCCAGCCTCAGCCACCCAAAGTGCTGGGATTACAGCTGTGGGCCACCGTGCCCAGCCCTTCGTATAAATTTTAAGTATCTTTTGTTTTTACAGAATAACACATGAATTATCTACCACTAAGTGAAAATGAAAATATATTTAGTAATATGGTCAAAATCTATTTTTTATTGAGAAAGATATAAGCATAGATAAAAAACATCCAGAAGGATGTATCATAAAATACTAACACACGGGCTCCCTGGTAGAATTATAGGTAGCTTTCTTTTCTTTTCTTTTCTTTTTTTTTTTTCCCAAAGATGGGGTTTCACCATGATGGCCAGGCTGGTCCTGAACTCCTGACCTCAGGTGATCCACCCACCTCGGCCTCCCAAAGTGCTAGGATTACAGGCGTGAGCCACTGCGCCTGGCTCTTTTCTTTTTTACTTGCTATCATTTTTAGATTCTATCATAAGCAGATTTTCCTTATATAACGTGAAAGATATAAATTAGAGATGAAAAACAGAAACATACACATACACACTCACCCACCGGGTACTGTTTATGCTCTGGGTAGCTAATGGGTTTGGAGAGAAATTATTTTTAAAATTTTAAGCAGCTGATGAGAGCAGAAAAACAAGCAAAGAGCAGCCAGCCTGCCCAGCCTCAGGCACATCGCAGCTGGCCAGTGGGTTGTGACCACACAAACAGTCTTATGAAGCTAGGGAAGCAAAAGCAACAGGCCCAACTAAGCAGCTGCGAAGACGTCATGTGTGTTTACATGTGGAATGTTTCTACATACCCCAAGCCTGGCTCCATAAAGGGTGAGGAAACATGAAGAAAAGAAAGTGGTGAAATATAAACATTAAAATCAGGAGTACAGAAAACCCAAATCTGAAGAAAAACATCTCAACCAGCAAGGAAGTAAAAATTCACTTAAGTAGATTATAGGGTCTTTGCACAACTAGTAGAGAAAGGCTGCCCCTTTACTGTTGGGCCTCCTGGTGGCCAAAGGAAAAAGAGAAACGAAGCGACTCTATCCTCAATGTCCATAAGGAGAAACACATACCAGCTGTTCGGGGGAAGCTCAGCCTTTTGTTTTTGTTTTTTTTTTTTTTTGAGACAGAGTTTCCCTCTTGTTGCCCAGGCTGGAGTGCAATGGTACAACCTCTGCCTCCCAGGTTCAATTCTCTTGCCTCAACCTCCCAAGGAGCTGGGATTACAGGCATGCACCACCACGCCTGGCTAATATTTTGTATTTAATAGAAATGAGGTTTCACCATGTTGGCCAGACTGGTGTTGAACTCCTGGACTCAAGTGATTAACCCACTTCGGCCTCCCAAAGTGCCGGGATTACAGGCGTGAGCCACCGCGCCCAGTCAAAGCTCAGCTTTACACCTGACAGCAAATGGGGAAGGAAGCCCTTGGGTGGGGGGTGACACTAGTCAACAGGATGACAGAGGTCAGGTGCGTGAGCCATCACGCCCGGCCCTCAAGTAGGCCCTTCTGTTGGGTATCAGAGACAGCGTTTCACTGAGGGGTAGTTTCTCATATACACCATGGGAAGAACGAGACATAAAGCTCCCAGGAGTCTCATGAGAGAGACCAGGGCAGACAGCCACTGCAGTCCTCCTTATCTTCTGCGTCTTTCCACAGAGTTTTCTGGAAGCAAGGGCTGGTTCAAATCTGCCCGCTTATCTGCCTGCAGAAGAGCATTTCCACCTGGGCGGGCCCTGGAAGTCTGTGCAGCAGGCTGCCCTTGGAATCTGTCCAGACATAGAAATGCCAGGAGTCAGAAATAAGCCTCGGTCCCAGGTGGCAACTCAACCCCCCTTAGGGCTGGGAGAAGGGGTGGAAGCCTGCCTTGGAACCGCAGACAGAGTGCAGTGGCTGGAGGGGAAGCCTGGGGACCAGCCAGTCCCTGGTTCAGCCAGGCCTCCAAACGAGCCAGCCACAAGCCTTCCAGCCATGCTAGGAGTACAGCGAAAGAAATGACAGGACAGAAAGCGGAATGTGCCTTGGAGCGGGGTTGAGGGGCCCCTTAACCAGGCTTTCCCCTTCTGGGGCTTCCCTTCCACACGTGCCCTTGTCTCTCTGCCCTGAGACCCAGACTCAAAGCCATGGTGTGCAGAGTAGAGGCAGAGACCTGGGTTTAAAGCCACGTTCTGCCACTTACTAGCTGTGTGCCAGCAGGACACGCCACCTAACCTCTCAAAGCCCCATTTTCCTTATCTGTAAAATGGGGAAAATAATAACACTTTGCCTCATGGGGTTATTAGAAGAAATGAGATGATGTATGTAAATAATAATATACATAATGACCCACATTTACTGAGACAGCTTTGTTCAAAACAACACTGCACATGGTTCGCCGTGTGGCATGGTGTCTGGCACACGACCAGCACTCAACGAGTGACTCGAAAACAAAATGAAAAGCCCCGCAGGAAAATCCAGCCCGGTGAGAGCTGCCGGAGCGAGGGCGGGCTCCGTGGGGAGTTGGGCCTCCCTCCTCCAGGCGGTTCACCAACTCAGCCCGGGCGATTCTAACTTAGGCCTACACCTGGTCGCACGGGGTCTCGTGGCCACAGCCAGAGCGCATCAGCTCGGAAACAGAGACGTGTGCGTCACAGGCTGGTGTGTGGGCGCGAGCTGGTCTGTGCGCGGTGGTGAGTGGTGTTGCTGTCTGAGGGCCCAGGTGCTTGGGTCACCTCCAGAGCGACTGCAGACGTCTGCACAGGACCCTGCCTGAGCTTGCCCGTGTGTGTGTGTGTGTGTGTGTGTGTGTGTGTGTGTGCGCGCGCGCGCGCGTGTGCAAGGTCCAGCAGGGCGTGTCCACGCTTGCGCACTCACTCCTAGGTTCTCTCTGTGCAGGGGTGACTGGAAGGGTGTTTCTGCACCTCACTCCCTTCGAGGGGCTGGTGCACCTTGGGGTCGGTCTGAGCTCTTATGCTGTCCACTGTGCACTCACCCTCCTGGGCTGCCTGTGCGCTCGGACAGCCTCCAAATGCATCTATGCAGTGGGCTAGGCCAGTATGAAGAAAGCAGGGCCTGCCCGAGGCTGTGGCCGCTTTTCCCACTCAGGATGAACCCTCTTTCTCCACCCCGGCAGGCTCCAGTTGCATCCCGCTAGGCAGACCATCCTCCAAGAAGGCAGGACAGGGCTGGTCTGGTGCTGCCCTCTCCCTTCCTGGAGGGAGAGCACATGGACTGGGCACATCAGAGCCACCTGCAGGGCCCCCCTCCCCACCCCAGGAGGTGGGGCTCTCAGTAGACAGTGATGTGGGAACACTCAGCCCCCAGCCCCTTGTAAGGTTCCCCCTTCCCTGTGACTCAGCCGGAAGCTTGGAGCTCTCTGGGGTGAGACGGGAATGGGGCTCAGCGCCATCCCCACCCTGGGCAGTGCCCACCCCAGGCCAGCCAGCAAGCTGCAGCAGCGCTGTGACTCAGAGCCCCACCCCACCTTTCTCTCTACCACCGTGGCTGCGGGCACTGCAGCAAGACGCTGACCTGGCCCTTACATCCCACCCTCTACAGGCCCCGGCAGGATCAGGAAAACACCAGCTTCCTGGTGAAGTCGGCGGGGAAGGGGCTTACCCCACCGTCAGAGCAGGGTCTGGGTGGGACAAATTGCTAGAGAGCCTTCTGAAAGGCTGTGGGAGCCCTTTGTCCCCAGGGACGTCACCACGAGTCACCAGAACCTTGGACCCATTTGTCCCAGCGGAAGCCCCACCTACAGGGCAGGAGTGCTGACACTCAGCAGGAAACCTGGACACGTGGCCAACCAGGGTGCACTTCCTCCCTCCACACGGCCCTGTGCTGGGCAGGGCGGCCACGTCTTCCTCAGGTTGCATGAGCATGGAGGTGGCGGCCACATTCTGCGACACCAGCCCAGTGCCAGAGTCGAGCCCCTGACCAGGGACTCGGGGCATGGGTTGGCGGTGTTGTGTACCAAGGGTCCTCCCATGGACTAAGGTCACTAAGAAAGTAGCAACAAGGGCAAGGGACCCGGCCTCACAGCATCTGTGTTCCTGCTACAGCCCCAGCGGGCAGGCCAAGAGCCCCTGCCGGAACCCCAGCCCCGGCCTGGGCCACAGCTGCACACCACTGCTGTCACCTTCGGAGCCTGCCCGCCGCCTGCCCGCGCACAGGCCTACCCAGGCCATGCTCGTCCCTCTGCTGAGGGGCTGGCTCTCCGCTAACCAGCCCTCTCCTAGGGCCTCTGCCCTGGGTCCGCCTTCCTGCCTTCAGAGATGTCTCCATTTCTTCTGAGGAAATTGGGTTCATCAGGCATAACCCCCTCAACTTCCCGCCCCAGTGTCCTCAGAGACCAAATCCTCTGTCACCAACTCTACCTCTCAGAAAGCAGCTTTTGCTCCAATGTCCATTCTAGAAACTTCTGCGCCTCCCTCCACCTGCCTTAGAGAAACTCACAGAGAGAAGAGCCACGCCATGCCATCTCTGCCCCTCACCTCCACTCACTCCTCCACAGGAGCTGGGCCCCAGCCAGCCCCATGCTCAGCGGGGCCGGCCCTGCCAGACTCCAGACATGGGCCACGCCACCCCAGCCTCCAGGTGTCTGTGCCCCAGTCTCAAAGATGCCCCGTGTCTCCCTCACGTGCCTCTGGGCCTCCAGCCCTCAGAGAGCTGAAGTATGTGAGCGCCTCCTCAGCCTTTAAATGGATTAAGTCACGCCATCCTCGTAAGCCTGCTGGGTTTTGTCACCTCCGTTTCAGCTAAGCTTTGCCCCCGGGGAGGAGAGGTGGGGATGGCTGCAGAGTCCGTGGTGCTGACCACCCTCCTGCCTCGGGCTTTGCTCCTGGATGTTCTCGCTCTCTGGGGTCTATTGCTCTTGGTCCTGCTCTTCTCCCTCTGTTTGCGCCCGAGTCACACATCCACACTCTCCATTTCAATGGCGCAGATGCTGGCAATCCCCAAAGCTCTTCACCCATGTGCAGATCTTCCAACATGCCAGAGCCCACCGTGCGGGAGAGGCCCCCTTCCTGCCTCACTCCCTGGCTGGGGATCTTGCGTCTGTGTGTGGCACCACTCACCTGCATGTCTCACCATCCTCCTCCCTCTCCCTGTGAAGTCCAATCTATAATCAAATCCTGCCACTTTTCTCTCATTACTTCCCAAATCCATTCCCCTCACCATCCCCACTACCACAGTCCTGAGCCAGGCACCCTCCTCTCTCAACAAGGCCACCGCCACAGCAGCCTCCCAACCAGCCTCCCACCTCGAGGCCAGCTGCTATGCTGCAGCCACAGGGCTCTCTGGGAACCGTCACTGTTCTGCATAAAAACTTCCAGAATGACCTGTCCTCCAAGCTCCTGACTCCCCAGCCCTTGCACCACCCACCTCTCGGTTCCACTAAGTGACATGGAACTGCAACGCAAGGGCCCGTTTCTCACCTCTGGGCTGTTCAGGAAGTCCCCTCCACCCAGACTTTCCTTTTGACTAACTCACACTCATCCTTTGAGACTCAGCTCAGTGTCACCTCCTCCAGGAGGCCTTCCTGAATCCCCGGCTGGGCAAGGCCCTTCTCCATTTGCCCATCACTTCCTGCCCACACACCTTGCAAGGCACTGGTGTCTCGGTCGGATGATGGTGATGTTTGATGATGGTGATGGTCTTTCTGTGCTCTTCTCTTCTGCCAAGCTGAGAGCATCTTCAGGATCAAGACCGCATCTTATTCATGTTTGTATCAACCGGTCAGATGGGAACCCGGTAGTCGTTCCATAAAAGTTTGTTGATTGAATGAATGAATTACACAGTCCCAGTCAGAGTGCTCTGGCCCAGGGAGGAGCCCCAGAGAAACATGGGGCCAGGTGAAGGTCCTGAGTTTCATACTCACAAAAGTGTGTCTGAGAAGCACTGCTTCCACTCTGACCCCTCCCCAAAACACTGAACACATAGAAGTCTAACAGCTGACAGGAGTTTGAGACCAGCCTGGGCAACATGATGAAACTCTGTCTACCAAAAACAAAAATTAGCTGGGCATGGTGGCGTATGCCTGTGGTCCTAGCTACTCAGGTACTCAGGAGGCTGAGGTGGGAAGATCACCTTGCACCTGGGAGGCGGAGGTTGCAGTCAGCCAAGATCCCGCCACTGCACTTCAGCCTGGGTGACAGGGTGAGACCCTTTCTCAAAAAAAAAAAAGAAGTGTGACAGCTGAAAGTATGGTAGGGAGACAGGAAACAAGCCTCGGGGACTGGGGAAGGGGCACAAGAACTGTGTGTGAATCCTGACTGTGCAACCCTGGACAAGTCACCAGCCCTGAGAGGGAGGCCTTGCAAGATTGCTAGGAAGACAAACACAGCACGTGGCAGTGCCAAGCTCTGCGCAGATTAGCGGTCAGCAACCTGCAACAATCAGCGCCTCCCCATGCTCCCTCCTCCTCCCATTGCTTCTCGCCTTCCACTTTGACTCTAGGCCTTTTTCACATGAAGACTTAGCCCCAGATATTTGCTGCTACATGGAATGGGCATGCACCCTTACCAGATCTTCAGAAAAGCTGGAAACCTGAATTTTTATGTAAAATTTCTTACCTTTTTTTTTTTTGGAGACAAGAGTTTCGCTCTGTCACCCAGGCTGGAGTGCAATGGCATGATCTTGGCTCACTACAACCTCCGCCTCCTGGGTTTCAGCGATTCTTCTGCCTCTGCCTCCAGAGTAGCTGGGACTACAGGCACGTGCCACTACACCCAGCTAATTTTTGTATTTTTGGTAGAGACGGGGTTTCACCACATTGGCCAGGCTGGTCTCAAACTCCTGACCTCAGGTGATCCACCACCTCGGTCTCCCAAAGTGCTGGGATTACAGGTGTGAGCCACCACACCTGGCCAAAATTTTTTAAGTTTGAAATGTCAGCAACTAATTACAATTTTTTCTTTTTTTTTTTTTTTTGGAGATGGAGTTTCACTCTTGTTAACCAGGCTGGAGTACAATGGTGTGATCTCAGCTCACTGCGACCCCTGCCTCCTGGGTTCAAGTGATTCTCCTGCCTCAGCCTCCCGAGTAGCTGAGACTATAGGTGCCCACCACCAAGCCCAGCTGGTTTTTGTATTTTCAGTAGAGATGGGGTTTCACCATGTTGGCCAGGCTGGTCTAGAACTCCTGACCTCAGGTGATCCACCTGACTTGGGCTCCCAAAGTGTTGTGATTACAGGTGTGAGCCACCATACCCAGCATAATTAAAATTTTTCTAGAGAACTTGGAGGCCAAACAAAATATATCTCCAGGCTGGCTGTGGCCCACTACCCCTCGGTTTGTAAACTTCTGTCTGAGGCGTGTGCCCCAGTCTCCTGTGAGCCATTCCTGGCCAAGTCTGCCAAGTCTGCCTTATTTCCAACCATAGCCATGCCACCAGGGGCCTCGGCTGGATCCCTTGCCCTGTCCAGAGGCTGACCTCAATAGATTTCTTTACCAGATGGAAATGTATAACCTGCAATTATTCAAGGGCTGAGCCGGGTCATTTTGCTACTTTTGTACAAGTCACAGGTGAAGAAGGAAGCAGCTGTTCTAAGGGAAAGGAAGTGGTTGCTGAATTGAGAACTTTGGCGTAAGGCTTGGTCCCAAACTCTTCTAGCTGCATGACCTCAATAGTGAATTAGCGTCACCAAGCTTCAGTTTCCTAATCTGGGTGAGATAAAGCAGTTCACCTCCACATCCACCAGCAGTGCCTGGCATGCAGGGAGGGCACCGCAGTGGTTGCTTTGCTTTGCTTTTCCTTTTGGCCCCCCTCTTGGAGGATATGCCAAAAGAGACCAAAAAAGAGGACACAAGTTGGTGAATTTGGCTTCTCTTTAGGAGTATGGTAAAATGATGGTTTCTGGCTCCTATCTACCATTCCCACTGAAACCCCCTTGCTGCAGGTCCTCCACCTCTCTAAAGCCTGCTAGGCTCCAGGATGGGTTTCCAGTTGGATCCACAAGTGCAGAACACAGCTCCCATGCACAGCAGGTCAGATCACAGGCCTGGGAGGCAGAACTCTAGCACTCAGACAATACCTTCCACCTCTGCGGATCGCTGCAGCCACTAACCTTCTGTGACCATCTCTGCCACAGCGCAGGAGCCAGCCTTTAGTGTTCAGCATTCGGTGCCTAGAAGAGTGTTAAAGGTGAGCTACAAGTATAGAGACACTGGGGGCACCAGGCTTTTTTCTTTTTGAGCCATTTTTTCTTCATTTCTTGCATTTGAAGTACTGTTCGACGATATCCTTGGCCTGAGACTTCTTGCAATAGTCCTTAACCACTACACAATTGCAACCAACCACTTTACGGGTTTCCCGCTCTGTCAGTTTCACAGAGGCTACCCATTCCCCTTGTTTCTTGTTGTCATCAACCTTAATTAGGCTGATTTCGTGTTCAGCACAAAGGGCCTCTACCAACTTGACACACATAGGCTCATCACAGCTGGATTCAAGCACACAAAGAAGGGCTTGGCGCTTGTGTAAGGCTTTGGCAGCTCCATGAATTACACGTGCTAGGCCACAGTGGATGAGGGCAGTCTTTGGCACCTCGTGTAAAGCAGTATTAACGTCCATTACACCTCCAGCAGCAATGCCTTCCTTGGCCACGTCGGTGGGTTACCGGTGGAGCCGAATCTTTAATGTAGCCGAGCCTGAGCCTCCACCTCTGCATGACTCAGTGTTGGCAGGGAAAGAGCCACCAGGCTTGTCTTATCTTACAGACAGGATAGAAAGAGGAGGGGCAGGATGAGCCAGCTGGGAGAAGCATGGCGAATGCAGTCCAAGGGAGCAGACTACTCAAACAGCTCATCACCTCCCCCGATCCCCAGGGAGGGCCACATCAGAGGCCCCTTGAATCCTGCACCAGCCGGAGCACCCCTGGGGGTAGAGTGAGGGCAACAGGCTCTAAGAAGATGAAGGAGTGACGGCATGACCCAAGTCTAGCCTTTCCTCCAGGCCCCGTACCACCCTGTCTCTTGCTTAGAGGATGAACATGCTGGTATATGCAGACGTGCTACAAAAGTTGTGCAAGTTTAGTGCTTTCCTGGGTTCAACACCAGCTGGATGTGGGTTATGCAGAAGGCAGAGTAGAACAGTGAGGGGCAGCAGGGAGAGGCACATCCAGCCCATACCGAGGTAGTTCTTCAGGCTAAAAAGGCCTCTGAAAAGGCTGAACCAGGAGCACTTAATAACAGGGCTATAATGAAGCAGGACCCCTGATCATGACCTGCAATCAGCCCTGGGGGCTGGGGCTAAGCCCAGCAGGCTTGGCATCTAGCAGAGGGCCTGCAGACCACCCATGCTCAGACAGGGTGCACCAAAGGGATGCAAATAAACTCACCAAGCAAGCCTGGCAGGGATTCCTAGCGCAGCAGAGCAGAAGCTGCTACCTTCTTCCTAGGGACGTAGCACGTGCCAGGCACTGTGCCAAACACTTAACATCTGTTACCTCATGTCATCCTCTCAGAACACTGTGAAGATGGGTCCTGCAGTATTCCTATCTTGCTCATGTGAAAACAGGCCTGGAGATAGCTGGGAGCTTCCCCCAGGTTGTGCAGTTAGTAAGGTGGCAGGCTACTTTACAAAGCCAGGTTCTGGGCATCCACAGTTAGGATGCCCTCCACTCGCCTCTGCAGAGCCAGAGAGATGCCAGCGCACAGGACAGAGCTGGAGACAAAGGCTCATGTCCAGCTGAAGCCACGTCAAGGAGAGAAGCCAGTAAACAGGGTGAGGGCTCCACAAGCGGCCAGCATCAGAGCCTCTCAGGGCAGCCTTGACACTGGCTGCCCACTCCAAGGTCAGAGGGCAGGCAGCTGATTTGTGCCAAATGCCCCATTCTCTCTGCTCAATGGCGTTTTGTTGACCGCAGTTTGTAGGCCTACAGATTTCTGTCCAATCTGGTTGAGAAATACTGCATCCAGAGCTTTCCTGCCTGGCACTTCTGGGGCAGAGGAAATTAATATCTCCTTTTAAGGCCAGGCGCAGTGGCTCACACCTGTAATCCCAGCACTTTGGGAGGCCAAGATGGGTGGATCACCTGAGGTCAGAAGTTCGAGAGTAACCTGACCAACATGGTGAAATACCATCTCTACAAAAATACAAAAATTAGCTGGGCATGGTGGCAGGCACCTGTAGTCTCAACTGCTCGAGAGGCTGAGGCAGAATTGCTTGAACCTGGGAGGTGGAGGCTATAGTCAGCTGAGATGGCTCCACTACACTTCAGCCTGGGCAACAGAATGAAACTCCATCTCAAGAAAATATTCATAGGCTGGGTGTGGTGGCTCACACCTGTAATCCTAGCAGTTTGGGAGGCAGAGGCAGGCGGATGACCTGAGGTCAGGATTTCAAGACCAGCAGCCTGACCAAAATGGAGAAACCCCATCTCTACTAAAAATACAAAAAAACGAGCCAGGCGTGGTGGCACATGCCTGTAGTCCCAGCTACTTTGGGGGCTGAGGCAGGAGAAATGCCTGAACCCGGGAGGCGGAGGTTGAGATGAGCCAAGATCATGCCACCGCACTCCAGCCTGGGCGACAAGAGCGAAACTCTGCCTCAAAACAAAACAAACAAAAAAACTACTACTAATAACAACTCCCTTTAAGTGTCCAAATAAGGGGGCCCAAAAAGACTGTGGAGGGTCATGGGAGCAGGTGTGTTAGTTCCTCCCTGCACGGCCAGGCTGGGAGGCGCTGGGTGCCACCGTTTCCACTCAGCACCAGTCCTGCTCCTGGAGCTCCGCGTGGCAGTGCCAACGCAAGAGAACCCAAATTCCACACGCTTCTTTGAAGTGTTCCTGTCAGAGACTTCCAGCTGACTGAGGATCCCCCAGTGACTGTCCCCTATCCTCCACCCCCTACTGGCCACTAGGTGAGGCCACAAATCGGCCCCACCCCAGGAATGTGCTATTCATCAACAGTAGTTAGGATTCCCCATGAAGGACCCCAGATGCAAGGCAAGCTGGACGCTCCACTTTAAGGGATTTTGTTTGAAACCACAGACACTGCTCCACTGTCGCTAGGCATCTGGGTCCTTGCGGGGCAGGGTGGGAAATCAGTAGAGGAGTGTGTGGTGAAGGAAAGGGGCTGTGTGATCTCCAATTCCATGACCCTTTCTCCTAAGAGGCATGTGAGGGAGGGCACTAGGGCCCTGTGCCTGGCATCCCATGGTCACCAGGAGCCTGCCCAGGATGGCACACTGCCAGGAACATCTAATGAGCCCCCTGGGATGAGGCAGGAAACCGCCTCAGGCCACGCTCAAGGGTGAGCCATTCAGTTACCAGGGCTTTCCCCTCTGGGACGCTCAGCCAGCCTAGGACCTACACGTAGGTAAGAGGGGGAGGTGGGTGTGAGGGCCAGGAGGAAGCCCAGAGAGGGGGCACTCCCGGGCACGGTGGAACTCAGTCGAGTGTAGATACTTGCTCACAAGTTCAGGTAGCTGGGTGCTGCTACGCTATGCCATAGCTTTGGTGGGACTGGAAAGAGGCCCCTCTGGGCGGACCCAGCCCCAAGAACACAAAGCAGAAGGGGTCTTTTGCTCCAGGTTGGAGAGCTGAATGTGGACTGCATTTCAGATCCTCTCACCCTCAGCTGGGCACCTTGGTACGATGCACGCCTGCCCCCGGCAGCCCTGACAGGTGAATGCAGCTGTGAGAAGCCTGGGGGCAGTCACAGGCCTGCAGAAGCGGCCAGGTCTGCAGCTGCGTGGGTATTCATAACCAAGGGTTCTAGCTGCTCCTCAGGAAGCAGGTCCTCTCGGTTCCCCTCACTGCTCCCCAGTTCTGCCTTCTAGCAACCCTGCGATTGTCCCATCCAGTTCCAGAGCTGGACACGAAACCCACTGCCTTTTGACAGGGCCCCTGAGCTAGCCCAGCTTTCCCAAGGCTGTAAGTGGAGTCCATTGGCGCATCTGTCCCCATCTCACCTTGCCTTCTCCCAAAACCGAGAGGGTCTGACGGGGAGCAGCAGGCCTGGGGCTAGTTCCTCCTGTCCTCCTGACTTCACAAGCTGGAGCCCCCAAGGGGCTCAACCCTGCCTTAACCCCAGGCCGAACTGCCTCAGATCTGAGCTGAACACAGAACAAAAATGACAGGTAACACTCATTCTGGGGTTCCTGTACTAGGCCCCATCCTAAGGACTTTTCAAACAGGAGCTGATATAATCCTCACTATCTTGAGGTAAGTACTATTATTTTCCCTGTTTTACCGATGAAGCGATCAAGACCCAGAAGCTTTAAGTAGCCTGCTCAAGGTCACATGGTTACTAAGTGGCTGAGGTAGCATTTGAACTCAGGTCATCTGCAATATTTCACAGAGAGGCTCAGATAGGGTTACTTGAGCCACTAGGGCCCTGCCTTAATTTAAGTGCTGATTCTACCATTTCCTTTTGTAAATAGGATGCTTTTAGGGGTGGGATGCTGTGAGGAGATAGAAGTTTGGTAAGCTTCAGTCTGTAGCCTCTCATTTACACATGCTTTACTCCAGTTCAGACAATATTGCAACCCACGTGTTAAAGGGCCTGCAGATACAACATCTGTCGGGCACTTGTAAACCTCATCCCCTGTAACACACCTTGCCAGGCACCTACAACGCTGCCTATTTTCAGACGAAGAAAGTAGGGCACTGGGAGCAGAAGGCACGGACTTGCCCAGTGGAAGAAATGGGCTTGGGATCC
This sequence comes from Plecturocebus donacophilus, assembly GCA_004027715.1. Classification (NCBI taxonomy): domain Eukaryota; kingdom Metazoa; phylum Chordata; class Mammalia; order Primates; family Pitheciidae; genus Plecturocebus; species Plecturocebus donacophilus. Next base: position 28,063 of record PVKP010004807.1, on the reverse strand, counting down.
AGGACCGTCTGAATCCAAAGCCCAAGGGCCCCAAGAAGAGCTGGAGAAGCAACCCGATGGAAGGGAAGAGGAGAGGGAAGGGTGGAGGGCTGAAACAGGAGGTGGCCACAGAAGATGTGAGCTCTAGGCCAGGAACCCAGCCCGCCAGAATGCTACTCCCAGGTCACTCTGAGGACGGGTCGCGCCCAGAGCTGCCCCCATCCGCAGTCTGGCCGCTCCCAGGGCCTGGAGGTCTCTCCATGCTGGGGCTTGGGGCTGCACTGGCCAGCGAGGGATGGAGGGGTGGAGAGGGAGGATCGGGAGCCCGCCCGCCCCACCACAGCTCCCGGCTCTGCAGCGACTTGCTGGGAACACCAGAACCCCAGTGTTTATAGGACGGTAAGCACGGGCCTCCCTCTACCTGAGCCGTCCTCGGGGGCGGCACCGAGGTCGGCTCTGGTCAGCATCAAAGACAAGCAGATGGGCGGCGGACCCGGCCGAAAGTGCATCCTCCTAGGGGGACTAGCCGGGATGACAAAGCGAGCGAGACCCCGTCCCTGCCCAGAAAGAAAACTGAGGAAAGGGGCCCGCGGCCCTCCAGCTGCCCTCTCCTCTCCCTCCCTCCCCGCAGCACTTCGACAAGGGAAGGGGTCCTAACGGCCCCTGTGCCTCCGACAGGTCCCCTCCTCCGTCCTTTGTCACGGCCGCCTCCGCAAGAGGCTGGTGCCCGAAGCCCTTCTGCCCCGGACCCGGCACTCACCCAGCGGCAGGCTGATCCGGGGGCTGAGCGCCCAGGTCGGAGGCTGCGGCAGCAGAAGCAGCAGAAGCAGCAGAAGCGGCAGCGCGCCCAGCGGGGCGGCGGACCAGCTCCCCGGGCCCATCGCGGCGAGCAGCCCTCGGACAGCAGGGGCGCCGGTGTCCCGCGGCTCGGGCTCAGGTGGCTCGGCTGGAATCGCAGCGGCAGCTCCGCGCCCGCAGTCTGCCCCCGAGTCGCCCCGGACCTGGGGGGCGGGAGGTGGGAAACTGGGTTACGTGAGCCCTGAACGCAGCCTCTCCGCTGGGCGCTGCCGTCCTCCCGCCAGCGCCGGCCCCGCAGCCTCGGAGCTCGCACGGAGCTCGCCCACTAGCGGCTGGGGGCGGGGCCGAAGGAGGAAGTCGCGGTGAGCCCGGCCGGCCCCTTTCCCCTTCCCCCTTCCCCTTTCCCGGGCGCTGGCCGCGCGAGGGGCCGCAGCTGGGGGGCGGCCGCTGGGGGCCAAGCCTGGGATCAGTAGCCGCGGCCGCCTGAGCGCTGGGACGCGGACGAAAGCGACCCCCCAGCTCCCCGCGCCCACCGGTCAGACCCTCCCACCGCCGCCCAGGCCCGGGCTCCGGCCCCGGCCCCTTCCGGCTCCCCTGGGACTCTCTGCTAGCGGCGTTGGTTTGGGGACAAGCCGCGTCTCCACTATGCGCTGGGCGAGTTGGGGGGAGGGGATCAGGCCTTGGTCTCCTGCCTTTAGGCGTCCCCTCCCCGCTTGCTCCTGGCGACCCCCCTTGCTCTTGCAACCAGATAAATTCGGCCGAACTCGTGCTGGCACCGGGGCTAGCTGCTGGAGAGTCTAATTTTTGCACAGGTCAATCCACTGCAAGTCATGGCTGAGCATTCACTACAAGCTCAGCGCTTAGTCTAGCTACCCTGCGGGCTTGTCCACGCTTAGAGTTTTGTCCACGCGAAGCCCCTCTGGTGGGGGAAGGACAAGATGAGCTTAAGTGGGATAACAGGATTTAATATACTGCTGAGGAGGTGAGACCTTCACAACCTGCACGTGGCCGGGCAGTGGAAAGGCCCACCTAAGACTGGAGTGGAAGCCCAGAGGCACCCACCCGAAATCCTCCTGGCTCCTAACATCTCCACGTGGGGGAGCCCAGCTCTGCTGAGACCAGGGGTTTCCAACTGCAGCCTGGACCATTAGCGGATTCTGAAATCAATTTAGCGGATCCCAACAGCATTAAGAAACAAAGAAAACCCAGAAACTATCTAAGTGCAATAATGTCAACGGGTAAGTAATTTCGGGAAAGCTACTTCCACTTTTCCTAAGTGTGCACAGGATTACAGAAAGATGTAGTAGTTCCTCCTGTAGTTAGAGTGCAGAAGAAACTTGAAAGCCCCTGCTGGTTATTTCCATGGCAGGAGAGACCATCTCTCCATAAATGTGCTTGTCATCCTTGCACAGGGACCATGCTAATCTTACCTGTATCCGTTCAATTTTAGTATCTGTGCTACTGAAGCAAGCACTCCATAAATTTGCTGTAATTGCAGGAAAGCTCCTCTTCACTCCCAGCCCAAATCAGCCTCTTCACAGCACCTTTTTCCTCTCCTCCCCACTTCCAGGGTCTGCCACATCTGCTCCCACAACAGGGGTGCTGTCAAGAGGGTCGGCACAGCACCCACATAGTCCCAGATCTCCTTTCCTGCAGCTAAGCTTCCTCATGCTCCATGATTTCTGCACCTCCACCATCCTGACAACACCGTCCTGTGACATGGTGCAGGCTAGCAGCCTCCCTTTTAAAGGGAGGACACAGAATTGCACGTAGGATGTGGACAGCACCAAGCACCCATAGTGCCACTACTGCCCAGGTTTGGATGCTTTACTCTAAATGGAGTCAGTCCACCTACAGCCACTGATACCCGAACTTCTGTCTGCAGCCCAGTCCAGCCCCGCTCAGCCCTTCACTCCATATGGCCTTAACATTTCTACGTGGCTGTCTGAAAAGCATCTCAAACCCAACAGATCCCAAACTGAGCTCCGGATCTCTCCCCTTTCTCTTCAATGTGCTTCACCTACAGCCTTCCCCAACTCATTTAATGGCAATTCCGTCTTTCGGTTGCTCAGGCCAAAACCCTCAGCTCTTCTCATTCTCTCACTCCTCACATCCAATCCATTAGCAAATCTCCAATCTGACCACTTCCCAGCTCCCTGGGGCCCAAGCACCACCCTCTTTCTCCCAATTACAGCAAGGGCCTCTAACTGTTCTCCCCGATTCATCCTTGGTTTCCCTGCAATCTATTCTCCACACAGCAGCTGAGTGAGTCTTTAAAACACAAGCCAGGCCAGGGCTTTCCTCTGCTCAAAACCCTCCAATGGTCCCCGTCTCATTCAGAAGGACCTTGCAGTGGTCTGCAAAGCCCTATGTCGTCCCCACCAGCGATGCCACTGCATCCTCTCCTCCTCTTCCCGCTCTCACCCACCCCAGGTTCATGTGCAGTAGCCTGAACACAGCAGACTTTGGCCTGGCTGTTCCCTCACCTGGCACACTCTCGCCCCTCATAACCACAGGACTGAGTCCCTTGCTTCCTTCAAATCTTTGCTCATTTATTACCTTAAAGAATCTGAACTTCCTCCTCATATGCCCTTTATCTCCTTAAAAATACCTTGAGATATTTTCTCAGAGCACTCATCACTGAGTAACATACGATATGATTAATTAGTTAGGGTTTTTCTTTACTGTCTGACATCCCACCTTCCCCCAGAATGCTGACTGGGATGGCAGAGATTTTTGCTTATTTGGTTTGTTGAGTATTATACCTCAAGCCTCTAGAACAGTGCCTGGCACATAGTAAGCAGGACCTTAATAAGTACTGGCTGAATGAATGAATGCAACTTGAGTCACAGAATACTGCTGACTCATGTCGGCTGATGACCAGAACTATTTTTTTTATATCAACTTTGGTCCAATAAAGAGTTTACCAAACCCGAAGTCATGTCATTAACTTTTTCAATCCAAGCACAGGACTTCATAATTATCTCTTTTAAATCCATTGGTTCTGGCTCAGATGTCATGCCATTGAGTCATGTTGAAAATTGATTCTAGGCTGGGCACAGTGGCTCACACCTATAATCCCAGCACTTTGGGAGGCCGAGGCAGGCAGATCACCTGAGGTCCAGAGTTTGAGACCAGCCTGACCAACATAAAGAAACCCCATCTCTACTAAAAATACAAAATTAGCTAGGCATGGTGGTGAATGCCTGTAATCCCAGCTACTCAGGAGGTTGAGGCAGGAGAATCGCTTAAACCTGGAAGGCAGCGATTGCGGTGAGCTGAGAGTGTGCCATTGCACTCCAGCCTGGGCAACGAGAGTGAAACTCATTCTCAAAAAGAAAAAGAGAAAAAAAGAAAAAGACAACTGATTATATTATCATACATCGGTTTCCCCTCTCAGTTTTGAGTCATCTGTAAACATGGTAAGCAGTTCTTATGCCCTTATTCAAGCTATTGATAAAAATATTGAGTGAGCAGATCAAGCACCTAGATCTTGGTTTCCCTTTTTTCTTTTTAATTGAGACAGGGTCTCACTCTGTCACCCAGACTGGAGTGTATTGGCAAGATCTCGGCTCACCATAACCTCCACCTCCAGGCTCAAGCAATCCTCCCACTTGAGCCTCCCAAGTAGCTGGAACTACAGGTGTGCACCACCACACCCAGCTAATTTTTGTATTTTTTTGTAGAGCAGAGGTTTCATCATGCTGCCCAAGCTGGTCTGAAACTCCTGGGCTCAAGCGATCCACCCACCTCAACCTCCCAAAGTGCTGATTACAGGCATGAGCCACTGCACCCAGCCAATCTTCATTTCCTAATCCTACTCTAATAAGAGGAACCAAGATTCTTTGGGTGAATATAAGGGAAAGTGTAATGCAAACATGGGACATTTTGTTGGGCCAGAAAGCAGTGATCAGAGACTAAAGAGATCATGTCAAAAGGACATAGGAAGCTGGGCGTGGTAACTCATGCCTGTAATCCCAGCACTTTGGGAGGCCGAGATGGATGGATCACATGAGGTCAGGAGTTTGAGACCAGCCTTACCAATGTGGTGAAACCCCGTCTCTACTAAAAAATGCCAAATTAGCCGTGTGTGGTGGCAGACTCCTTAATCCCAGCTACTCGGGAGGCTTAGGCAAGAAAATCGATTGAACCTGGAGGGGCGGGGGTTGCCAAGATCATACCGTTGCACTCCAGCCTGGGCAACAGAGTGAGACTCCATCTCAAAAAAAGAAAAAAAAAAGACATAGGGACCAGCTTGATGACCAATTTGAGCATTAAAAGCACAATGAAGTAACGATGAAATAGTGGATTAATACATTAATTTAAAAAAATCTTCTAGTCCACAGTGAAATTCAAAGAGAAAGAGAGAAAAAATTAAGGGGTGAAAAGGAAGCTATTCTTTACCAAAAAATGCTGGTTAATAATGTAGAAGAAATGATGATAGAATTAGAAAATCTAGATTCAAGCAAGGATCATCAATGAATGGGAAACACTGGGTGGAAGATTGTTAGGAAACTGTATGTTAACCAAGTCTGTCCCAGAAATGACTTACTCTAATACCAAAGAGAACATTTATCTCTAAGGGGGAGATCCAGTAGCCACCATCTAAACCAAGTCCTCAAAAGTAGCATCACAGTAATGGGACTCTGACATAATTTACCTCCTGATATAATGCAGTAAGTAGTAGAAAATGGGCTGGGCCCAGCAGCTCACACCTGTAATCCTAGCACTTTGGGATACCAAGGCGGGCAGACTGCTTGAGCTCAATGGTTCGGGACCAGCTGGGAGACACAGCAAAACCACGTCTCTAAAAAAATTACAGAAATTAGGCATGGTGGCACATGTCTGTAGTCCCAGCTACTTGGAGGGCTGGGGCAGAAGGACTGCTTGAACCTGGGAGGTCAAGGCTACAGTGAGCTGAGATCACACCACTGCTCTCCAGCCTGGGTGACAAAGAGACCCTGTCTCAAAAAAAGAAAAAATAAGTACAAAACATCATCAGTTTTGCAGCATTTTTGTCAAAGATGTGTTGCAACCCAAATCTAATAATGAAGACATAATCAGACACATCCGACAACTAGCCTGGACTCTTCAGAAAGGGCAATCTGGTAACAGGCAAAACAGATGGGGGACGGTTTTAGGTGAAAAGACTAGAAAGACATAATAATCATATGCAGCCAGACGAGGTGGCTCACACCTGTAATCCCAGCACTTTGGGAAGCCAAGGCAGGTGGATTGCTTGAGCCCAGAAATTCAAGACCACCCTGGGGAATATGGTGAAACTCGTCTCTACAAAAAATACAAAATTACTCAGGTGTGGTGGCGAGCACCTGTAGACCCCACTACTTGTGGGGTCCAGGAGGTCGAAGGCCACAGGAGGTCGAAGCTGCAGAGAGGGCCATGATGGTGCTGCTGCACTCCAGCCTAAGCAACAGAATGAGAGTCTGTCTAAACAAACGAAATCAATAGCAACATGTGAACCTTGATTAAATCTTGGGGGAAAAAAAGCCATGGAGCAACTGGGGAAATGTGCATATGGACTGCGTATTAGATGATATCAGGGCATTCTTCGTCTTCTTATGTATGATAATGGCATTTCTCAGTGATAAAGAACAGGTGAAATGTCATGATGTCTACAAGTTACTTTCAAATGATTCAGCGAAAACAAATGTGTATATATATGTATGTGTGTATACTAGAGAGAAAGAACATGAATGTGACTGGCAAAAATGGGTCCATGTAGGTGAAGAGTCAATAGGTGTTTTTGTACGAATCTTTCCACTTAAGAATCTGAGCCTCTTGAGGGCAATGACAGCACTTCGGTCTTCCAACCTCAACCGCCTGGCCTGGAACTATAGTAGGAACTTCGCAGGGCTGACAAAATGTTGCAGCTGTCGGCCTGGAAAAGAGCCCCGGAATCCATGCCCGCCGTGTAGCAGCCTTGGTCTTCGTGGGCTCCTGTCTTCTGTTGCTGTGCTGATGTGTTCCCCCCAGACTGGAAACCACAGGAGGACTCCAAGAGAAAAGTCTCCCGTGACAGACTTCCTGCATGTGGGAGCGGCTCCCAAGCCGACGCTGTCTCCTGTTCCCCTTTGCCACTCATGGATGTTGGCAAGTCTTTCTCGGCCAGAAGGCCAGCGTTTATAAAGAGCTCAGGAGACAGCTTGGAAAGGGAGTACCAAATTAAGAGATGAAGAGAAAAACACTGCTTCCTCCATGCCCAAGTGGGCAAAATGAAGTCATCATCAAGGCTGGCTCCTCTGTTCACACAGTCCACACTCACAGGCCCTGGTGCCTCCTCCCCACCTACTTTCCTCCCTTTTCTCTCTTATACACACATAAGAACAGAAGCACAAGAATGAGAGAGAAACTGTGTACAGGAATCCACTATACAGAGGCCCAAAAGAAAGTTCTATACAGTGAGAGATGTCAGACTAGTGGACACATGCCCCACAGGCAAATGAGGAAACTTTAGGGATGACAGAAATATTCTTTTTTTTTTTTTTGGAGACAGAGTCTCACTCTGTTGCCCAGGCTGGAGTGCGGTGGCGCGATCTCAGCTCACTGCAACCTCTGCCTCCCAAGTTCAAGCGATTCTCCTGCCTCAGCCTCCTGAGTGCTGGGATTACAGGTGCCCACCACCACACCTGGCTAATTTTTGTATTTTTAGTAGAGACGGGGTTTCACCATGTTAGTCAGGCTGGTCTTGAATTCCTGATCTCATGATCTGCCTGCCTCAGCCTCCCAAAGTGCTGGGATTATAGGCATGAGCCTCCACACCTGGCCTAGGAATATTCTATATCTTGATCTGGGTGATGATTTTCCAAGTGTATCCAAAGTTAAAATGTATCAAGCTGTATACTTAAGATCTGTGCATTTTACTGTATGTAAATGTTTAGCTTATACCTGTTATCGTGAGAAAACAAGATGCCAAAAGGGGAAGAAAATACCTGTAGGATCAGGTAGAAGAAAAAATGAGAGGAACTATAGAAGAGGGAGTGAAGCCGGGCACGGTGGCTCACACCTGTAATTCCAACACTTTGGGAGGCCAAGGCGGGCAGATCACAAGTCAAAAGATCGAGACCATCCTGGCCAACATGGAGAAACCACATCTCTACTAAAAAATACAAAAATTAGCTGGGTGTGATTGCACGCGCCTGTAGTCCCAGTTAGCCAGAAGGCTGAGGCAGGAGAATCTCTTGAACCCGGAGGAGGTGCAGGTTATAGTGACCTGAGATCATGCCACTACTCTCCAGTCCAGTGACAGAAGGAGACTCCATCTAAAAAAAAAAAAAAAAAAAAAAAAAAAAAAAAAAAAAAAAAAAAAAAAAAAAAAAAAAAAAAAATTAGCTGGGTGTGGTGGCAGGAGCCTGTAATCCCACGTACTCAGGAGACTGAGGCAGGAGAATCGCTTGAACCAAGGAGGCAGAGGTTGCAGTGAGCTGAGACTGTGTCATTTGCACTCCAGCCTGGGAGACAAGAGCAAAACCCTGTCTCAAAAAAATAAATAAATACATAAGATCTGTGCATTTTATTGTATGTAAATTTATATCTTATATCTGTTATCATGAAGGAAAAAAGAGGCCAAAAGGGAAAGATATCTGTAGGAACTGGTAGAAAAAAATGAGAGGAGCTACAGAAGAGGGAGAGAGAATGAAGAGCAGTAAGAAAAGCTCCAAGGGAAAGAAAATAAAGGGAAACATGGCTAAAAATATAAAGCAAATGAATGCACATCCCTGCTGCTTTTCTACCCTGCCCAGTACAAAGGGAAAAGGCAGGTAGCAGGCACAGGGGCAAGTGTTAGCCGCATCCAGGCTACCTTTGGCCTCCCGAGTGATCCATACCCATTAATCATCCAGAGGTACAGCCTTTGCCCAGCTGCAGGCAGGCCACATCCACGGATGGACCCTGCCAGAAGGCCCCTGGCCAGCCTTCCTGCTCTAATTCCCACCCAGGGGAACCTGGCTCTCCAGCTCTCACAGTTCTACTCTGGGAGTCACTGCTTTGTTTGCCGACTTGTGGGGGAGGGGCCTCCTGCCAAGCCCAGTGAAGCTTGAACCCAAAGGTCCCACCCATCCCTTCTGGGTCAGCACTCAGGCTCCTCCCCACCCTGGGGTGCTGCCTGGCAGGCTGCCCAGCAAGGCCTCACAGATATGCACTGGCTGCAGCCCAGCTCTCCAGGCCTTGGCCCCCCGCCACCATCCCCTCGTAGCCCCAAGCTCTCCTCTTATGCCAACCTGCAGCTGCAGCTCTCCACCCTGCCCTGGCTGGGCACACTGCTGGTGTCTTCTCCCCAGGGCCTGGGCTCAGCTGCAGCATCAATAATGTGGAAGAGGAAGGGACACCAGCTGGCACACCCTGTGTATACTTTCAAATCGGCCAGTGGCTGCCAGGTCCTCAGGGCTGGGAGCTTCCTTGGGGCAGTGCCTTCTGCAGCAGAGGGCATGCACCCCGGGTCAACACTCTTACTGCCTTCAAAACTCACTGGCACCTTTTACCCAGGGTCTGGCAACAAATATAAATAAATGGCTTGATCTCCATTCCCCAAACCAGTTTCCCCATTACTGGCCTCCTGTTTTTCTTGCTCCCGAAAGTGGTAGAATCCAGTGGTGGAACCCACAGGTTCTTTTGTCCAAATTCAGGACCTTCTGTTTTTATTTTATTTTATTTTTTTGAGTCGCCAAGCTAGAGTGCAGTGGTGTGATCTCGGCTCACTGCAACCTCTGCCTCCCGAGTTCAAGTGATTCTCCTGCCTCAGCCTCCCGAGTAGCTGCGACTACAGGCACTCACTACCATGCCCAGCTAATTTTTGTATTTTTAGTAGAGATGGGGTTTCACCATGTTGGCCAGAATGGTCTCAATCTCTTGACCTTGTGATCCGCCGGCCTCAGCCTCCCAAAGTGCTGTGATTACAGGCATGAGCCACCTAGCCTGGCCTACGTTCTGTTATTTTGTGGACTTTTAGCAAGTCACACAATCACTCTGAACCTCAGCTTCTTCATCTAAGATGGAGTACTATGAGCAGCACTTCCTGGGGTGGCTGGAGAGAGGACATAAAAGCCGCAGGCAGCTCTGGCATGTAGGGAACGCTCAATGGACAAGGCCATGCTTGCTGTGTTACTGGTTCACCTCTCGTCTGAAAGTTGCCCTATGGCCTCAACAACTCTGCAGTACCTTAGCTGCCCATCTCCGAGGACCCCCTTCTGGGTATTCTCTCAAGTTCAGCTACCTTCTGCAAAGCTGGTGCTGAGGCTGCAACTCTCCCGGGGAGAAAGAACCGGCCCGCCCAGCCCAAACCCCAGGTGCGCCCGCTGTGGTGAGGAGCCTGACACCCAGCACCACCCGCACTGGGGCCTGTTGGGGCCTGAGCTGGCCACTCCCTGGGAGGGGATCCTGCCACCCCACAGGGCTATGGGGCAATCAGCAGGGCTCAACCTGTCCCTGCCCTGACAGGGCAGAACATGAAGTTGCGACTGTCACTTTCTGCTCCCCTAGTAGAGTTCAGGAGGCGCTGTCTGCCTCTGCCTTTCCACCCGCTCGCCTGGCCAGGGTAGACCAGATTGGCAACATAGGAAGACCAGGTTTCTACAAAAAATAAAACTTAGCCAGGTGTGTTGGTGTATGTGCTCCTGTGCTCCCAGCTACTTGGAAGGCTGAGGTGCAAGGATCATTTGAGCCTGAGAGGTGGAGGCTGCAATGAGTCATGATGGCATCACTGCAGTCCAGCTTGGGCAACAGAGCAAGACACACACACACACACACACACACACACACACACACACACACACGCAAGCGACCTGGTTCCAAAGATCCCATGAAGTCAGGAATCTACCTCCCCATTTGCTACTGAGTTATTCCCTCTAAAATCCCGATCTGAGCCCCAGACCCCTGGCATTACCCGACAAGGGAAAAGAACAGGCCAGGGCCCTCCCTCCACCTCGGGAAGCCAACCTTCCTTCCCAAAGGCCCCCGGCTCTCCCCTCTGCTTCTTCCTTCCCAGAGAGGAGGGGCTCTCTGGCACTGGAATTTCCCCATCACCTCAGGTCACCTGGTGGCTGCCACTCTTGCTGCCAGACAGAGCCTGGCTCTGGTTCTGAGGCTGATCCCAGAGAGTGGGCAGGAACAGGTGTGCCTAGGAGGGTGGTGGGGATGCACAGACGGGTTGCTGCGGATTTCCTAAGGCTCCGTAGGCTGCACTCTCACCCTGCTTTGCCAGGTGGAGCTTCTGAGGAATGCACCACCTGTGGCAGTGTGCCCACTTGCCACCCTGAAGCAGTGGTATTAGGAGACAGCGCTGGCAGAAAGCTGATGTGAGGATGGCACCGGAGATCCACCCCTGAAGGGAATTTCACAGCAAGCACCCTGCAGCACCATTACGCCCTGTGAATGAGGGGCCGGCGGGTGGTACCACACGGGGACTCTGGAGCCCACAAGGTTCTGAGTGAGCCCCGCTTGGCCCTCGAAGAAGAGCGGGCTCTAAGGGGACCCACCCGCGGGGCCACATGGGCTTATCTCCAGCCATTTCCTTTTGGTTTCCACAAACCCCTTGTATGACACCCCCTTGCTCCTCCCAACCACTGCTTCTATGAATGCTGCCTGAGTTCTTTCACTACAGCCTGTGAGCAATGCAGCAAAGCAGGGAGTCCCTTCACCCCAAGGGTGGGCTTCAGGGAGCTGTGACCCCCAAGAATGATATGGCATTTCAGGAGAGAGGGACTCAGAGCTTTCATTTAATTTCAAAAGCTCCTTGCTACCAGCCCTCCACTCCCTGCCTCCCAAAAAGGTCATGAGCCATTTCTCTAAGGTGTGTTAGTCTGCAGACACGGGGAACTTTCAAAATTAGCCTTTATCAGGCAAAAAGGAATTATACCTTAGTTTGGAATAGTTATATAACCCTGACATGAAATATTTGGCAAATTCCACCTACATCAAAGTTGACATTTATAGAGCTAATTATATTTATCAAGCACCTATTATAAGTGAGGACTGTGCCAAGCTTTTACATTCAATCATTTCGTTAATTCTCACAACAGGGTGACATATGATGATTTATTATTGTATTGTATCCCCATTTCAGAAGTGAGAAGCTGGGGCACAGAGAGGATCCAGGACTTGCTAAGGTCACACAAGTGAGAAGTCAGGACTAGGACCACAACCCAGATCTGCTAACTCCAAAACCCATATGGATATTCAACCTATAGTCAGAATTTCAACCAGGTTTTGTCTCAAGTTATAGTCACCCACCTCTTCAGATAATATAAGCAAACATCTGTCCTTCCTTCTTTCCTTCCCTCCTTCCTTCCTACCTTTTGTTCCTTCCTTTGCTCCTCTGCTCCTTTGCTCACTTCCTCCTTTTCCTTCCTCCCTACTCCCTTCCTTCTTTCATTCATGCAACACATATTTCTTGTGCTCTTGCTGCCTTTTTTTTTTTTAAAGACGGGGTTTCACCATGTTGGCCAGGGTTGTCTTGAACTCCTGACCTCAGGTGATCCGCCCGCCTTGGCCTCCCAAAGTGCTGGGATTACAGGCATGAGCCACCGCGCCCGGCCTCTTGCTGCCTTCTAAGCATTGCTCAAGTTTAAGAAAACTGACATGGTTGCTGCCCTCACAGAGCTTACAGTTTATCGGGATCCTTTAAACTCTTCTTTCCAGAAAAACACATCCTGATCTATACTTTTTGTGTGTATGTGTGTTTTTTGTTATCCTTATCCTTTTTTTTTTTTTTTTTTTTTTAATAAAGATGGGGTTTCACCATGATGGCCAGCCTGGTCTTGAACTCCTGACCTCAGGTGATCCACCCACCTCAGCCTCCCAAAGTGGTAGGATTACAGGCGTGAGCCACCGCACCTGGCCTTTTTTTTTGACACAGCATCTTGCTCTGTTGCCCATGCTGGAGTGCAGTGGCACGATCTTGGCTCACTGCAGCCTCTGTCTCCCAGGTTCCAGCGATTCTCCTGCCTCAGCCTCCTGGGTAGCTGGGATTACAGGCATGTGCCACCACATCTGGCTAATTTTTATATTTTTAGTAGAGACAGGGTTTTACCATGTTGGCCGGGCTGGTCTTGAACCCCTGACCTCAGGTGATCCACCCACCTTGACCTTCCAAAGCGCTAGGATTACAGGCATGAGCCACCTCGCCTGGCCACATTTTTTTTCTGAGACAGTCTCACTCTGTCACCCAAGCTGGAGTACAATGGTGTGATCTTGGCTCATTACAACTACCACCTCCCGAGTTCAAGCAGTTCTCCTGCCTCAGCCTCCTGAATAGCCAGGATTACAGGTGCATGCCACCATGCCCAGCTAATTTTTGTATTTTTAGTAGAGATAGGGTTTCACCAAGCTGGTCAGGCTGGTCTCAAACTCTTGACCTCATGATCCACCTGCCTCAGCCACCCAAGGTGCTGGGATCACAGGCATGAGCCACTGTGCCCGTAAATTTCTTTATTTTTTTGAGACAGTGTCTCACGCTGTTGCCCAAGCTGGAATGCAGTGCAGGATCACTGCTCACTGAAGCCCCAACCTCCCTGGGCTCAGGTGACCCTCCCACCTCAGCGCCCTGGATAGCTGACACTACAGATATGGGCCACCACCCTCGGCTAATTTTTGTATTTTTTGTAGAGACTGGGTTTCACCATGTTGTCCAGGCTGGTCTCGAACTCCTGGAGTCAACCAATCTACCCACTTTGGCCTCCCAAAGTCCTAGGATTACAGGCACGAGCCACTATACCTGGCCCATGTTTCTTCTTTATTATTATTATTTTCATTTTTTCTTTGAGACAGAGTCTTGCTCTGGAGCCCAGGCTGGAGTTCAGTCACGCAATCTCGGCTCACCGCAACCTCCGCCTCCCCGGTTCAAGTGATTCTCCTGCCTCAGCCTCCCAAGTAGCTAGGATCACAGGTAGGTGCCACCATGCCTGGCTAATTTTTGTATTTTTAGTAGAGATGAGGTTTCACCATGTTGGTCAGTCTGGTCTCAAACTCCTGACCCTGTGATCCACCCACCTCGGCGTCCCAAAGTGCTGGGATTACAGGCGTGAGCCACTGCAGCTGGCTCCCAGTCTTTCTTTAGATACCTTCGCTCTCTCATTCTTTTATCTCCAACAAAGATAGTGGCCAGGGCCAACTTGGCAGAGTTCTAGAAGTGCTCCCAGGCTGCATAGGCTAGAATCCTGGTGTTTTCAACTAATTTCCAGAGTTGCTCCTGTGCATTCCCTCTGCACCCTGCTCAGATTCCTATTAGAACCTCATATGCTGCAGTGAAACACTCAATTACACATCACATCCCTCTCTTCCCTTCTCTTCTACAAGCTCCTTGAATACAGGGACAAGGCCTGCCAGACTTAGGTTTTTCATTTCCAGCCCCAGGGCAGAACATCAAAGTAGCAGGTGCCCAGCAAATGTTTTCTGCTCTAGCTGATTGTCTCAAATCCTTTCCAAAGGATTCATTCAAGTTTTCCTGCCTGGATCTTTCCCCCAACTTTTCCGTTATCCTTTTCAAAGGAAACAGCACCACACTGATGAGGCGGGACTAGAATCCCACTTTCCTGCTTTAGGGAAGCTAAAGGATTTTCTTGTTCAGCTCCAGGCTCAGCAGCTTTGCTGGCTTCAGAAGAGATGGTGTTTTGGAGAGTGGCTGAATGCTCGGCTCCTAGGGACATACTGTGGACCATCCTGTCCAATGTAGTCAGATACTGCATAAAAGCAAGATCCTCAAGACACAAGACCCATGCATCAGGAAGAGACACAGCCCTCCCCAAGGGCTCCATTTCCCATCTTTAGTTCAACTGTTGCCAATGTCCCCATCTTTATTTTATTTTATTTATTTATTTTTGAGACAGAGTCTTGCTCTATCACCCAGACTGGAGTGCAGTGGCACTATCTTGGCTCACTGCAACCTTTGCCTCCCGGGTTCAAGCGATTCTCCTGCCTCAGTGGTTTCACCATGTTGACCAGGCTGGTCTCAAACTCCTGAGCTCAAGTGATCCGCCCATCTCAACTTCCCACCATGCCCAGCCAATGTCCCCATGTTTAGATTGCCGTCACCAACAGTTTGAGCCCCAGGTTCAGGAGACATATCCCAGATTTTCCTGAACTTCAGAAGCTTTAACTACCAAAAGGCAGGGCTCAGTGGCTCATGCCTACAAACCCAGCACTTTGGGAGGCCAAGGTAGGTGGATTTTCTGAGCTCAACCTGAGCTCAGGAATTCGGGACCAGCCTGGCCAAACCTGTCTCTACTGAAAATACAAAAATTAACTGGGCATGGTGGCTCACACCTGTAATCCCTGTCTCTACTAAAAATACAAAAATTAGCTGCACATGGTGGCATACACCTGTAGTCCCAGCTACTCGGGAGGCTGAGGCAGGAGAATCGCTGGAGCCTGGGAGGTGAAGGTTGCAGTGAGCTAAGATCACGCCACTGGCCGGGCGTGGTGGCTCACGCCTGTAATCCAAGCACTCTGGAGGCCAAAGTGGGCGGATCACCTGAGGTCGGGAGTTCAAGACCAGCCTGACCAACATGGTGAAACCCTGTCTTTAAAAAAAAAAAAAAAGATCACGCCACTGCACTCCAGCCTGGCTGCGGTGAGCTAAGATCACACCACTGCACTCCAGCAAGACTCTGTCTCAAAGAAAGGAAGGGAGGGAGGGAGGGGAGGAGGAAGGGAAGGAAGAAAGGAAGGAATGGAGGGAGGGAGGGGGTATAATCACCAAAAGAAACAGCCATGGCCTGGGAGTCAGGAGACTGAGTTCAAATCCTGACTTTCCTACAAACTCACTATCATTTTGGGAAGTGATTTAATCTCTCTGGCTTCAGTTTCCTTTATGAAAAATGAAGGGGAATGGGCCAAGGTGATTTCTTTTTCTTTCTTTTTTTTTTTTTTTTACCTGGAGTTTTGCTCTTGTTGCCCAGGCTGCAGTGCAGTGGTACTACCTTGGCTCACTGCAACCTCGGCCTCCCAGGTTCAAGTGATTCTCCTGCCTCAGCCTCCTGAGTAGCTGGGACTACAGGTGCCCGCCACCACGCCCAACTAATTTTTTTTGTATTTTTAGTAGAGACGGGGCTTCATCATGTTGGCCAGGCTGGTCTTGAACTCCTGATCTCAGGTGATCCACCCACCTCCGTCTCCTAAATTGCTGGGATTACTGGCATCAGCCACCGTGCCTGGTGGGGCCAAGGTGATTCTTCTAAATCTTTTCTAGTTCTAAGGAATTATGGAAATTTTGTTTTGTTTAGTTTTGTTTTGAGAGGAGTCTCTCTCTGTCGCCCAGGCTGAAGTGCAATGGACGGATCTCTGATCACCGCAACCTCCGCCACCCGGATTCAAGCGATTCTCCTGCCTCAGCCTTCTGAGTAGCTGGGACTTACAGGCGCGGGCCGCCTGTGGTTTCACCCTGTTGGTCCAGCTGGTCTTGAACTCCTAAACTCGTGATCCACTCGCCTCCGCCTCCCAAAGTGCTGGGATTACAGGGGTGAGCCACAGAGCCCAGTGAAAAAAAATTTTTTTAACTTTACATGCTTCCCACACAAAATAGTAAGGCATTTCAACCTTTAGAAGACTCCTGCGTTTAACTCAAATCACATAGTCATACTACTGCTGAGGAAATGCGGGCAGGGTCTGATGACCTTTCCGAGGTAACCCAGGGTTCCTGCGCCTCTTTACTAGACCAGAATGGCTTCGGAGTAGCCCCAACAAGCAGCTTCATTCCCAGGACCCCACCTTCCTTCCCCTCCTAGGCCCGTATCCCCCACCTCGGTGCTCAGTGAGAAGAAAGAGGCCGTGACCTAGGGCCTGATTCGGAGGTCACACCTACGACCACTGTGCAGGAGCCCAGGCCTTTTCCGAATTGCAAATGACGTCCCCGCAGGGCCAGGTCCCGGGTTTGGGAGTAGAGGTGGTGCACCGGCGCGTGGAGAACGCCGCTCGTGGCCCCCGGTGGCCATGGGAACGCGGGCCCAGCCTCCTGTGCTGCCATGGCAACAGGCTCCCCCGGCGCGGGCGCCCGTGCCCATCCGAGCGTTCCGGTGGCGCCCTCTGGGGAGAGGGGCCGGGCAGGAGGTGCGGTGCAGGGTGGGGGCGGCGGCTGCGCGGGTTTCGGCCTGGTCCGCCACCTTCCCGGCCGGGGCTCCTACCTCCCAGGGCCCGCGCCTACCTGGAGTGAGTCAGGGCCAGCGCACCGGCATCGCCCCCCGTGGGGCCGCTCTTCCCGTAGTGTCCCCTGACTCGGCGGGCCCGGCGCCGTCCCTGGGGACCCGGAGTCTCCCGTGCACACCCTCGGTCCGGCGCTGCGTCCCCGGAAATGCTGGGCCCCCGCCAAGCCCCGCCCCGCCCCGCCCGTGTTTACGGGAATTGTCCCGAGGACGCCTCCGGGACTCGCCTGCTACTGGCCGTGCCCCCCAGCCCCACCACAGCCCCCGGCCATTTGCAGCCACGCCGGATTCGGATTCGAAGCTACCCCGACCCCGGCCAGTAGGATCCCACTCCCCACCATGGCACTGTGCGGTCCTTGAACTCGGGAGACGGCCTCTCTGGACCTGGGCCACAGCGGGCGGCCTCAATAGCTGGAGTCTGGGCTGGCATGGGTTGAAATCCTAACTGCCTGTGTTACCTAGGAGGAGTTCCTTAACCTCTCTGAGCCTTGAGTTTTCCGTCTGTAAAGTGGGCAACAGTACACTAGAGACCCCACAGGTTGTGGTGAGGGATGCCATCGTGGAGGCATGCACCTGGCACGCGCTCAGCTCTCAATAATGGCAGTATTGTTTACAGAAGGAGGCAAGTGAGAGAGAGGAGGGCAGAGCCACACCGTGAAACCACCCACGTCTCCACCCGAGAGAAATCTCACTGCTCTCTTTACATGCAGTGGGCGTGCGTGCTGAGAGAGTGAAGCGAAACGGAGATCTGCAGGACGGGTGAAAGATAGGGTTATAAATACCTCGTGTTTATCAAGTGACCTTGGACCTCCCCCTCTAGCTCCTGCGTCCTGGTGCTCCTATCTTCCAGGAAAGCAACAGCAGCTTTCAGGGCGGATACTGAAACAACCAGTTCTGGGCCTGTAAGTGGCTGAGCTGGCCTGAGCTGCTGGGTCAAGGGACTGCAGAAACCAAAGGCCAAGTGACAGCCTGTTCCAGGGCCGGGCAGGCCTGGCCTAAGTGTACACTCTCCTGCAGCCTCTTCTCTCCGGGAATTGCTGCCTAGCGCCTCCAGGAAAAGAAAAAACTGGTTACTCTGTTACCTCTCCATAAAAGTGAACACATACTTAGTATGGGACAGTTAGACAACAGAAAAACACAATTAAAAATAATATCACGGCCGGGCGTGGTGGCTCACACCTGTAATCCCAGCACTTTGGGAGGCCGAGGCGGGCAGATCACCTGAGGTCGGGAGTTCCAGACCAGCCTAGCCAACATGGAGGAACCCCATCTCTACTAAAAATACAACATTAGCTGTGTGTGGTGGCGGGCGCCTGTAATCCCAGCTACTCGGGAGGCTGAGGCAGGAGAATCGCTTGAACCCAGAAGGAGGATGTTATGGTAAGCCGAGATCTCACCACTGCACTCCAGCCTGGATAACAGAGCCAGACTCCATCTCAAAAAAAAAAAAAAAAAGGCTTGGTGCGGTGGCTCAGGCCTATAATCCCAGTGCTTTGGGAGGCCGAGGCTGGTGAATCATGAGGTCAGGAGATCGAGACCATCCTGGATAAAATTATTGGCTGGGCACAGTAGTTCACTTCTGTAATCCCAGCAGGAAGACGGCTTGAAGCCAGGAGTTCAAGACTAGCCTGGGCAACATGGTAAGACCCCCGCCTCTACCAAAAAAAAAAGGAAAAAATGATTGCCAGGTGCACCTGTAGTCCCAACTACTCAGGTGGCTGAGGTGGGAGGATCACTTGGGCCCAGAAGTTTTAGTGAGCAACACAGTGAGATCCCATCTCTAAAAAACTTTTTAAAAATTTAAAAAATAAGAATTATTGCATACTTTCATTTTAATGTATTCTATCACACGAATGTAGCACACATTTTTAATCAAGTAGGTATTTGTTTCTAATTGTTCATTATCTTAAGTCATGTTGAGATGCATCCTTGTCAATAAACCTTTATATACTTCCTCAATTATTTCCTTCTGCCCCTTATATTCTTCCTTCCTCCTTATAGTCATCCAATTAGTAGCAATACGTACTTTGTTTATAACTAAGGCCGTGAACCTGTACAAAGGGCTTTTAAAGTCCTCCCAATCCTCTTATTAGCTCTGCCTTTCAAACAGTGCTGGAGTGGGGACTCGCCTTGCTAAGGATACGAAGAGCACAGCTAAATTAGAGGTCTCGCTTAAGGTCACCCAGCCCCTGCAAGCTGTGCCTGACAAGAGGCTATGTTAAAAATCAGCACTTCTTTCTCCAGAAGACCCTTTAGAAAAAAATACTAAAATAATTAAAACAGATTTAATAAAAATAAAAATCAGCACTTCCAA
This sequence comes from Plecturocebus donacophilus, assembly GCA_004027715.1. Classification (NCBI taxonomy): domain Eukaryota; kingdom Metazoa; phylum Chordata; class Mammalia; order Primates; family Pitheciidae; genus Plecturocebus; species Plecturocebus donacophilus. The sequence continues at coordinate 8,824 of PVKP010004807.1, read as the reverse complement.
GTTTCCAGCACACAGAGCACCTTGGGAGCACCCCTGCTCAGAGAAGCACCTGGAAACGAGTTCCCTGTGGGGCCTCAGAACTCCATAGGGATTCGGCTCCTGGTCCCTAGACCAGAAGAGTGCTATCCACTGCCTACTCCAGCGCCGTCATCCTCTGCCCTTTTCTTGCTCGTCTCCTCCTCCAACCTTCCTGCAGTCTTCTGCTGAATAAAGGGAAAAATCTTTAATGTTGTGAAATAAAGCCCTCTTTTTAATGCTATTGATCCCCCTTCTCCTATCTCCTCCCCAAACCCTCAACACACATACCCTGTCCACTCTGCAGGATCTCAGGTGCAGAGAGGTTTGAGTTAATACCTTCTTGGTTCACAGCACACTGTTATCATTTGTCTGCATAGGGACCCTTGATTAATGTAGCTGTTTATTTCCTTTTATCCTCATTTCTCCTCCTGTTCCCTCCCCCCCATAGAAAACCATTAAGGTGTTTAATATACATGTTTTTGTTCTTACACGTTCTTCAAAATGTGTATTTTAGAATTGGATGCATATTTTTGTTAACTTTTTAATTTTTAAATAATTATAGATTCACAGGAAGTTGCAAAAATAGTACATAGTGTCCCATGAACCCTTCACCAGCTTTCCCCAATGATGATGTTATATAATTGTAGTAGAACTGCAAAATAAAGAAATTGACATTGGTCAACACTGTAAATAGACTACAGACCTTCTCGTTCAGTTTCTGCTTGTGCTTGTTTGTGTATGCACATATATGTGTGTGTATAGTTTTATGCAATTTGAACCCATGAATGCATTTGTGTACTGACCACCACCATCAAGATATGGAACTGTTCCATCACCATGGAGGAACCTTCATGGTACCTCTTTATAGTCACACTCCTGTCACTGCCCTGTGACAATCATTAATCTCTTCTCCATCTGTATAGTTTTGTTATTTCAAGAATGTTATGTAAATACAGTGCAGAACCTTTTGAGATTGGCCTTTTTCTTTTTCTTTTTCTTTTTTTTTTTTCCTTTTGAGACACAGTCTTCTTGCTCTGTTGCCCAGACTGGAGTGCAGTGGTGCAATCTCAGCTCACTGCAACCTCTGCCTCCCGGGTTCAAGCAATTCTCCTGCCTCAGCCTCCTGTGTAGCTGGGATTACAAGCAAGTGCCACCACACCCAGCTAATTTTTGTATTTTTAGTAGAGACAGGGTTTCAGCATCTTGGCCAGGCTGCTCTTGAACTCCTGACCTCAGGTAATCCACCCACCTCAGCCTCCCAAAGTGCTGGGATTACAGGCCTGAGCCACCTCTCCCGGCCTCACTGACTCATTGACTTTTTCTCTACCACATCTCCTGTCTTTCCTTGCTTCTGCTCTAACCTGCACCTCTCCCTTGTCTTCCTCTCCTTCCCCAGGACCTGAGGCGTCCCCAGTCCCCACTCCCCTCTTGAATAATCTTCCTCCAGTCTCTGTTAAAAGCCCTGAAGCTATCACAAACTGCTAGAAGAAAACAAAAAGAAAAAAACCCTGAGGCTGTCCACCCACCTCTGGCCACATCCCTGTCACTAGAGGGCATGTGGCTCCCAATTCTCCACCTAGAGCTCCAGTCATTGTCTTGGGTGACAAGTCCTGTATCTGCTTTCTTTTTTTTTGACACAGAGTCTCATTCTGTCACCCGGGCTAGAGTGCAGCAGGGTGATCTCAGTTCACGGCAACCTCCACCTCCAGGGTTCAAGTGATTCTCCTGCCTCAGCCTCCCGAGTAGCTGGGGTTACAGACACCTGCCACCACACCCAGCTAATTTCTGTATTTTTAGTAGAGACAGGGTTTCACCATGTTGGTCAGGCTGGTCTCAATCTCCTGACCTTAGGCCACCCGCCCGCCTCGGCCTCCCAAAATGCAGGGATTACAGGCGTGAGCCACAGCACCCAGACGCGTCTCTTTCTTACATCTTGGATGACCTCCCTGACCCCACTTCAACTGCACTCCCATTTTACCAGCGGCAATGGCTGCATTCTCAAATTCAGGCATCCCGCTCTCTAAGTCCCATCTCTTTTTCTTCCAACTTTCTGGTTTAACACCATCCCTTAGACCTTCCTTGGACCTCAGCAGCCTCTCCAGGTCGCTGATGTCCCACCTTCTCCCTATCCACTAGCTGTTCTCCCTCCCCACTCCCTTCTTACTCACTTAGAGACCATTCCAACAATCTATTGCCTCAATTCCCTGACATTCCTTGCAGTTGTTTTTGCTGTGTGGGAAAGTTCCAGATGTTAGCTGGGCTTGGTGGCATGTGCCTGTAGTCCCAGCTACTAGGGAGGCTGAGGCAGAAGAATCACTTGAACCCAGGAGGTGGAGATTACAGTGAGCCAAGATCACACTACTGTACTCCAGTCTGGGCGACAGAGTGAGACTCCAACGAAAGAAAGAAAAAGAAAGAAAAGAAAGAAATAAAGCAAGCTCTAGATGAGCTCTGTGACCCACTTTCTCAGCACCTCTTCCTCAACAGTGGCTGGAGAGAGTCACTTAGGGTGAAGGGTTCCACTGGAAAGCCAGCACCACCCAGGCTGCCCTCCTTTCTCTGGCCACCTCTCTACACTGCTCTCTGGACCAACTCTCTAAAAAAAATTTTTAAAAATTAAAAAATAAAAAAAAAAAAACCATTTGCAGGATAAAGTCCACTGCTCACTCCGTCAGAGAAGCAGTCCCTGGTCTGGTGGGCCAAACCCTCATCCTCAGTAGAGCCTCTGCTCTGGGCAAAGCGAGCTGCCTCCTTTCAGCTCCTCCCCTCCCTGCAGGACCTCCATCTCACCCACCCACTGCCCCTCACTCCCCTGACAGCCTCCAGTCCCAGAAACAGGAGATCAGAAAAAATGACTGAGGAGATCTCTGGGCTCAAAGTCTCTTTCCTGCCCCCAGGCATGTTCTACCTCCCTAGCCAACAAAATAGGACAAACAAACCTTTCCAGTTCCCTGGAAACTGACCTCTTCTTTTTCTTGTGAAGGGTTTTGCAGAAAGGGTTAAACCGTTTACAGAAAGTGAGAAGCCTCCCTCTAGCCCTCCCTGACAACTCCTGAGATGCTCTGCAAAAGGTCAGATGTTTCCAGAAACTCAACAGACAGCCAGTGTCTGTTTAAATGGAAAGACAGCGAGTTCCCGGCAGCCAGCCAGCCTTCGTGGGCAGTTCTTGCCTGGTTCTGCAGGCACCCGGCCAGATGCCCAGCCACAGAGCACCCCTACCCTCACCCTCTTTGTGGCCATGGGGCAGGCTGGAGTGCTCTGAACCCAGCCTGAAATCCCACCGGCCGGGGAAGGCTGGCATCCGGCAAATGGGGCACATACACCAACTGTTCGGGCATGGAGACATGCCAGGAATGATGGGGGAGGGGAAACTTCCTGTGGATACTGAATATTTTCAGCTGGAAGGGACTGTATCCTGACTGTCGTTTTAGAGATGAGGCTCAGAAAAGTGTAACTCTGGTGTAGTGGAGAAAATCCTCACCCAGGCCAGGAGCAGTGGCTCACACCTGTAATCCCAGCACTTTGGGAGGCTGAGGCGGGCAAACCACTTGAGGTCAGGCGTTTAGACCAGGCTGGCCAACATGGCGAAATTTGTCTTTACTAAAAATACAAAAATTAGCCGCTCATGGTGGTGGGCACCTGTAATCCCAGCTGCTCCGGATGCTGAGGCAGGAGAATTGCTTGAACCGGGGAGGTGGAGTTTGCAGTGAGCCGAGATCATGCCACTGCACTTCTGCCTGGGCGACAAGAGTGAGACTCCATCTCAAAAAACAAACAAAGAAAAGAAAAAATAAAAAAAATCCTGCCCTGGCATTAGGAACTATGGGATCTTGAGCACAGCATGAGCCATCTCTGCACATGGGTTATCTATCTGTAAAGTCGATGAAAATACCTCCCCGCCAGGTGGCTTGCCAAGATAACACTCAGCAGAAACCAAGGCTTCTTGATCCCAGCCTCATGCCCAGTCACCTCTGCCAGCAGATGACCTTGAACATCGATAGTATAGAAAATAAGAAGTGGGCCATGTGCATTGGCTCAAATCCTGACACCTTCGGAGGCCAAAGGGGAGGATGGCTTGAGTCCAGGAGTTCAAGACCAGCCTGGGCAACATAGTGAGAGCTCATCTCTACAAAAAATTAAAAAATTAGCTGGGCATGTTGGCACATTCCTGTAGTCCCAGCTACTCGGGAGGCTGAGGTGGCAGCATAGCTTGAGCCTGCAAGGTTGGGGTAGCAGTGGGCCATGATTGCACCACTGCATTCCAGCCTGAGCAACAAAGCAAGACCCTGCCTCAGAAAAATACAAGTGTCTGAAGACATATTTAAATAATCTTTGTCTTTATTACTTAATTATGTTCTTTGTAGAAAAATTATAAAATTATGCTGGGCGAAGTGGCTCACACCTGTAACCCCAGCACTTTGGGAGGCTGAGGCGGGCAGATCACAAGGTCAGGAGTTTGAGACCGGCCTGGCAAACACAGTGAAACCATCTCTACCAAAAATACAAAAATTAGCTGGACATTTTAAAAAAAATTTTAGGTGGCAGGCGCCTGTAATCCCAGCTACTCGGGAGGCTGAGGCAGGAGAATTGCTTCAACCCTGGAGGCGGAGGTTGCAGTGAGCCGAGATCGCACCATTGCACTCCACCCTGGGCAACAGAGCAAGACTTTGTCTCAAAAAAAAAAGAATAAACTATGCTCTGTGGACTGCTGGGTCAAAGGATCTGTGTATGTGTTTGTGTGTGTATATGCTGGTCTCACTCTGTCACACAGCCTGGAGTGCAGTGGCAAGATCTCTACTCACTGCAACTTCTGCCTCCTGGGTTCAAGCAACCCTCCCACCTTGCCCTCCCGAGTAGCTGGGACTACAGCTGCTCGCCACCCTGCCAGGCTAATTTTTGTATTTTTTGTAAAGCTGGGGAATTCATCATGTTGCCCACTTTGGTCTCTAGTGATCCTCCCACCTCGGCCTCCCATAGTGCTGGGATTACAGGCCTGAACCACTCGCTCAGCCAATATATACACATTTATACATTTTTAAATTTAAATCTTTTTTTTTTTTTTTGCACATATTTTTAAAGAGACAAGGTCTTGCCATGCCACCTACATACACTCACACTCCTAGGCTTAAGTGATCCTCCCACCTCAGTCTCCCAAATGGCTGGGACTACAGGTGGTGCCTGGCTTGGATCTGTATATTTTTTAAGGTTTCTGATTCCCTGTCAGACTGTTCTTGAGAAACGTTGTGAACATTGTTATTATTATTATTTTTTGAGACGGAGTTTTGCTCTTGTTGCCCAGGCTGGCGTGCAATGGCACAATCTTGGCTCACCATAACCTCTGCCTCTGGGGTTCAAGTGATTCTCCTGCCTCAGCCTCTGGAGTAGCTGGGATTATAGGCAAGCACTACCACGACCAGCTAATTTTGTATTTATAGTAGAGACAGGGTTTCTCCATGTTGGTCAGGCTGGTCTTGAACCCCCAACCTCAGGCAACCCGCCCACCTCAGCCTCCCAAAATGGTGGGATTACAGGTGTGAGCCACCACACCCAGCCTGAAAATTGTTATTTCTTAAAACAACATCTTTATTTATTATTTATTTATTTTAATTTTTTTTAAGAGACAGGGTCTGGCTATATTGCCCAGGCTGGAGTGCAGTGGCTATTCACAGGCTCGATTCCACTACTGATCAGCACAGGAGTTTTGACCTGCTCCGTTTCTGACCTGGGCCGGTTCACCCCTCCTTAGGCAACCTGGTGGTCCCCCACTCCCAGGAGGTCACCATATTGATGCCGAACTTAGTGCGGACTCCTGATCGGCATAGCGCACTGCCAGCCCAGGACTCCTGGGCTCAAGCAATCATCCAGCCTCAGCCTCCCGAGTACCTGGTACTACAGACATGCACCACCGTGCCGGGCTTCGACTTATTTCTACGTGAAGAACAGTCTTTTTTTTTTTTTTTTTTTTTAAGATGGGGTTTTGCCATGTTGCCCAGGTTGGTCTCGAACTCCTGAGCTCAGGCAATCCACCCACCTTGGCCTCCCAAAATGCTAGGATTATAGGCGTGAGACACTGCGCCTGGCTGACCAGTCCTTTTTTTTAATTATTATTATTTTCTTCTTATTATTTATTTATTTTTTTTTTGAGAGAGGGTCTGGCTCTGTTGTCCAGGCTGGAGTGCCGTGGTGTGATCATTGCCTATTGCTCACTGCAGCCTCAACTTCCTGGGCTCAAGCAATCCTCCTACCTCAGCCTCCCAAGTAGCTGGGACTATAGGTGTGCCTCACCAGGCCGGGCTAATTTATTTTAATTTAATTAATTAATTAATTAATTCTCTGAAGAGTCTAGAAGTATAATTTTTTATTTTTTGTAGAGATGGGGTCTTGCCGTGTGGCCCAGGTTGGTCTCCCAATTCTTTTTGTTGTTGTTGTTGTTGTTGTTGTTGCAGAAAAGTGATTTATTTAGGTAGAGAGAGAAAAAGGAGAAGGAGAGAGAAAAGCTAGCTCTCACACTGAGAAGGGTCCCCAGAGAGGAAAAACCAGAGAAGGAAATCTCCCCTCAAACTAAGTGAGAGAATCCAGAAAGATGGAATCCAGGAGAGGAAAGACAGCTTCCACACTGGGTGGAAGGGGACCCCAGTGGGGAAATCCAGGAGGGGAAAGAGAACTCCCACTATGTGGGAGGGGATTCCAGAGAGCTGGAAATCCTGGTCTTGCCCTGAAGCTATCCTCTTGCCTTGGCCTCCCACAGTGCTGGGATTCCAGGTATGAGCCACTGTGCCTGGCCAGTTCTTCACCTGGAAAGATGCTTTCTTCAACATGACACTCAGCTTTGGGAAACCCAAGGGAATAGGAAGGAGAGCTCAGATAGGCTGAAGGGGTACTGGTCCATGAACAGAGAGCAGGATTTTTTTTTTTTGGTACCTGACTCACTCCTCCATGTCCCCAGGCATGAAGATACCATTAAGACAAGACTGGGCACGGTGGCTCACGCCTGTAATCCCAGCGCTTTGGGAGGCCGAGGCAGATGGATCATCTGAGGTGGAGAGTTCAAGACCAGCCTGACCAACATGGAGAAACCCTGTCTCTACTAAAAATACAAAAAAATTATCCAGATGTGGTGGCGTATGTGTGTAATCCCAGCTACTCAAGAGACTGAGGCAGGAGAATTGCCTAAACATGGGAGGCGGAGGTTGCAGTGAGCAGAGATCATGCCACCGCACTACAGCCTGGGCAACAAAAGTGAAACTCTGTCTCAAAAAAAAAAAAAAGAAAAAAGACAAGACCTAGGCAGGAGGATTGCCTGAGGCCAAGAGTTTGAGAGTTTGAGACTGGCCTGAGCAACATATGGAGACCCCCCACCCCAGCTCTACCAAAATAATAATAATAATAATAAGACTCCCACCCCACATAAGAAAAACTATGGGGAGAAGAGAAACTGGTCCAGATATTGATGGACAGATTCTTTGTTGTGGCATGTGTTTGTACATCTCCCCTCCAGCCCTCTAAACGGACTCTGTCAAGGCCGCTTCATTTCCAAGTTAGACATGACTATTATGACTTTTGTAAGCAGCTGTTCATGAAAGGCTTCATTTACACCATCACATTTAATCCGCACATGCACCCAGGAAGGAGGCACACATAGGAAAACTGAGTTTTGGAAAGACCAAGGAACTTATCTCATGGACATGGCTGGCAAATAACCTATTTGAGATTCAAACCTATCTGACTCCAAAACCTGTTATTAGACACACACACACACACACACACACACACACACACACACACACACACACATATATATATATATATATATACACTTTTTTTTTTTTTTTTTTGAGACAGAGTCTCACTCTGTTGCCAAGGCTGGAGTGCAACGGCATGATCTTGGCTCATTGCAACCTCCACCTCCCAGGTTCAATCAATTCTCCTGCCTCAGGAGAAGTAGCTTGTATTACAGGTGCCCACCACCACACCCAGCTAATTTTTTGTGTTTTTAGTAGGGACAGGATTTCACATGTTGGCCAGGCTGGTCTTGAACTCCTGACCTCAGGTGATTTACCGGTCTTGGCCTCCCAAAGTGCTGGGATTACAGGTGTGAGCCACCGCGCCCGGCCACAATTGATAACCGTTTTGTGTGTTCTGAGTGCTACATCAATTGGCCATCAATGAATTATTCTCCCTCCCTTCTTTCTCCCTCTTCAGGAGCCCCCCTATTCCCTTAGACACAGGATGTTGCAATCAAGCCAATAATAACCCTATAATGGCCTCTAAGTGTTCATGTAAAAGCAACGGTTCCACATCTCTCACTTTAAATCAAAAGCTACAAATGTTCAGGCTTAGCGAGGAAGGCATGTTGAAAGCCAAAACAGGCTGAAAACCTAGGCTGCTTGAGCCAGTTAGCCAAGTTGCGAAGACAAAGGAAAAGTCCTTGAAGTAAATTAAAGACGCTACTACAGTGAGCACACAAACAATAAGTAAGCAAAACAGGCTGGGTGTGGTGGCTTGCACTTGGAATCCCAGCACTTCATGGTGCCCAGGCGGGCAGAATGCTTAAGCCCAGGAGTTCAAGACCAGCCTGGCCAATGTGGCCAAACCTCGTCGCTACCAGAAGTACAAAAGTTAGCAAGGTCCATGCAGTGGTGCATGCCTGTGGTCTCAGCTACTTGGGAGGCCGAGGTAGGAGGATCACTTGAGCCTCAGAGGTTGACGCTGCAGTGAGCCATGACTGTGCCACTGCACTCCCGCCTGGGTGACAGAGTGGAACCCTGTCTCAAAACAATTTAAAAATATCTTTTTTTTTTTTTTT
>PVKP010004806.1:0-94626 GCA_004027715.1 Plecturocebus donacophilus | reverse complement strand
TTTAACACCAAAAAATAAAAAGACATGCTAAATGTGAGGTGAAATATATTTAAATGAAATATGCAAGAACATATTTCATCCCCTCTTCCTCTTCTTACTTGCTTTGGACTGAAGGAAACAGGCCTGGTAGGAATCTGCTAGGTGTCTTGGCTGACTCTGAAGGAAACACCCTCTGTGTCTGGTGTGACATATGACTGCTAGCATATGTGGGAACCCAGACCCAAGCCACTTAACACCTCTGAAGGAACTGGTGCCTTGGAGGTCATCCTTAGCCCTCACCTGAGAGCCTGTAGGGCGAGAATGCACTTTTCCATTTCATTTTCAATTGCTTTGATTTTGACAGCTTATACTTATCCTTCTCAATTTTCTTGTGTTTTGTTTCTACACTGTCAAAAGGGTGTCTCCAACCAACATCTGAGACACAGTTCTTCTCTTGTGAGTTATTTTGATTAAAGGGAAGGAGGAGCTCTGAGGCAGGCAGCAAGTTCCTAACTGTTCCCTGCCAGTTCGCTCACTGGCCCTTCTGGGACCTCAGCTTCAGCCCGTGCTAGTCTCAAAGGAGTCCCAGACTGAAGCCCCAGCCCTGCACTGCTGTGGCTGAAGAACTCTTTCTACCCACAGCTAAATCCTGCTAACCCTAGAGGGCCCTCCCTGACCACACCACCTAAATCAGCCTCCTCACCTGGCAAAGTTTGGAACTGTTACTACTTATTTGTTATGTCTTGTTCTTAGCCTGTCATCAGTCTCTCCCACCAAAATGTATGCTCCTTAAGGGGAGGGAGGTGTACGTTACAACCTGGCATCTGCCCAGGGGTATAGTAGAATTTGGAACACTGGAAAAGACAGGATTCTGAAATGCCCATGGGATGTGGCTTCCAGAAGTTAAATCACAAAAAAAGGAAAGATGTAGAAGAGAAGGGAAAGATGAAGAGGGAAGAAAGAAAAGTCTTAAAATAAGAACAAAATTATGAGCATGGAAAGACCACATTTTTTATTCTGCAGACCAAACACCAGGATACAACCTACCTTTAACTCTGCTGTATTTTCAGCAGTCTCTAAAGTCACTGAAATCACATGGATTTAGGTTAGGGAGAAGGAATTCCTTAAAATAAAGCTGCTGAGACCTTAGCATGGGACAAAATGAAGTCTTTTTGGAAAATCTCTCAAGGGCAGACACTTTTCTTTCTGGAACAATGAAGAGTAACTGCCCAAATGTAAGAAGGAAAAACTAAATTTGGTTGTGTGCTGGGTGTTAGGAGGTCCCAGACCTGGTGCTATATGTTTCACATGTCTCATCTGACCCAATGGGACCCACCAATAACGAAACTGAGGCTGGGAGGGATTAGGTCACTGCCAAAGTACACAGCTGGTAAGTAGTAAATGTAGGATTCGAATCCAAGTCTGTCACATTTCGGACTTCTCTTTTCCCACATGGCTTCTTGAGGTCCCTCCCCACCCTAAGATTGGCAGGAGGGAAGATTCTATATCTGAATCCACAACAAATGCTGTTTCCAGGTGGCCCTTGATACAATGAAGTCATTTTGTTTGTGAGTTTAATGTGCTTCCTAAGTTAGGAAAATTAAGGTGATATGAGGTCTTGAAACATTTAATTAGACCTCAAGATGGGCCACAGAAAAATGCAATCTTCAACTATTTAGATGCCATACTTTACTGCCAGATCACACCTCTGTCTTCTTATTTCCCTTCACAGACCAGGCGAAAACCAAAAAATTGCTGATTTTTAATGGCTACTCTTGAGGTGAACATATACCTCACGTTAGCCTTAATGTGCTACCCAACCTTCTTCTTACCTCCTTGAACTCTTTCACAGTCTTAAAGTATAGCCTCTGCTTTTCTAACAGCTCCAAGTACTGGTCGTTCAACTGGTCTCTTCTCATTTTGTTCTCTTGCTTTTTCTTTTCCATCTGTTGAAACATTTTGGGAAATGGTAATGAAAAGACACGTTCTGCCCAAGGGCTGCTGGCAACATCCAAAAGGGAGCAGTTGTTTAACAGTCTCATGGATTTCCTTCCAGTCTTTTCCTTTAATATATAATTTTTCAGGTTGGTTAATTTATTTGCATGCTATTACATGGAGGCTCTAAAATTTAGTCAGCAGTTTTTCTATCATTGAGTATTAACTGTTTCCATTTTTTTTCTCACTACAACTTCAAAATGAATAGGTTGGTGATTCTCAAATGGGAGCTATTTTGCCCACACTACCCCCCGCCCCCAACAACAGTGGCAATGTCTGGAGAGAGTTTTGATTGTTGTAACTGTGAGGAGTGGGTGCTACTGGTATTACTGGGTCAAGGCCAGCAATGCTGCTAAATATCATACAGTGCACAGGACACCCCCACAGCAAAGAATTATCTGGCCCAAAATGTTAACTGTGCCGAGGTTGAGAAACCCTGATTTAAATAACTGTGTTCATATAATAAAACTGTGTATTCTCTTTTGATTTAATGTAAGTATTTTCATGTTGTTATAAATTTTCTACAAATTATCATTTTAAAAACAATACAAAATTCCTGCTGATTGCTGACTTACCCATCTTTCTACTGGTAGACAATTTAAGATATTTTCAGGATTTTTATCTCATAAATAGACATTAGGCTTTGATTTAAAGAGACTTTTCTCAGGTACCTAAAAGCTTATTCATTCAACAAATATTGACTTAGAACCTACTTAGTAGCTACATGTAGTGGTGAACATAGCAAAGTCACTGCTCCCATAGAACCTACATTCTAGAGACTCACGTTAAGCAAGCACCCTGACAGACACACAAAATATTCCCAGCAGTGATCAGTACTGAGAGGAAAATGAAAGAGGGTGAGATGACAGAGGAGAATGGGTGCATGGCCTCCTCAGCTTGGAAGCTCAGGGAGGCTCTCTGAGGACACTTCAGCAGGGCTGGCAATGCTGTGTGGTGTATTTCCAGAAGGTAAACCCAGAGCACCAACCTAGAAATAAGGGCAGAAAGAGTTACGGTACAGACTGGGTGCCTGACTCATAGCCGCTGCTCAAAAGCTTCTTGAATCAAATTCCGAGAGATGCTTTGCTGTGGTTTTGCTAATACCTGACTGGGATTTCTGTGTTACACTTTGGAAGGGATTTAGTAAACATAAGCGACAAGTAAACTGGCTGCATTTTATTCAGCAGTTCCCTCCACACTATAGGCCTCTGTTGACTGCATGGGACAAATGCAACTTGGTATCCCCAAGGCCTATCCCAATGCTGTTCAGAGAAAGACCCATGACATAGAGGGACTGATTTGCCTGGTCAAATCCTGACCTTGCATCCAGTTCCTGAGTCCCGAGACCCTGTGTCCTGCTCTTTCCATAGGTCTGCACATGGATGCCTGGTGCATACCCATGCTAGGTATTGAATTGGGTGTCCTCCCTTGTGCCCAAGTCTTCCAGAGTGGGCAGTCCCCTCTGGGGTCCCTGGTTGGTGTCCTACTATACTTGGGGCCCTGGCTCAGCAGCAAGTCCTGATCCCTGTCGACAGAACCCCTAACGCAGCCTGCATGGGTCTCTCACACCCGTTTATGATCCTACCACAGTGACACACCAGCCCACAACAACTTCTCACAACTGTTCCTTCATGGGCTCCAACTGTCAAAGCAGCAGACACCTTTTCCACTGTGCTGGCTAGGACCTCACAGCTAGGTCCCTCTCTATTAGCACAACTGGCAGCTCTATCTCAGGCCTTTCCTGTCTGCTCTGTACTTTAGTAAACACTCACCATGACTGATTACATCCTAGTGAGGTAGCAATGCACTTAAATTATGAACATCACAGTTTTTGTTATGAGAAGCATGTGACATTAGATGCTGAGTGAATGATCTGGTCCATAGTAACTGTTCAATAAAAACAGTTTTTCTTCTTAACATTTCACATCCTAGAATGCATGAGGTAAGCAGTAAGAGTCCAACTAACTCTGAGAATCAGGAGTTGACTCTTTGATCTAAGCCTCATTTGCACACTGTTCTTAGTGTCCCTTTACCCAAACATGCCATTCTTATTCCCTACTTATCACCTCTTCACACCCTAGGTCTGTGAAGTGCTTGTGCCAAGCACTTGCTCACAGAATTCCAGAGATCCAGAGACCTTACCTCTGAGTGAGGTCAAAATGTGGACTAATATGTGACCTCTTATTTACTAAGAAACCCTTAGACAGAGCATAAATACCTATTCAATTATTGTTACCCAACGCTGGTCTACAATGTGACAGTTTGAACCTGCTGGTTCTGAGAAACCTGTGCATAAGAGGATACAGATTCCCCTGCTTCATCTATGACAGCAGGACCCATTATGGCACCATTACAAGGAAAGCTACATTGTTTTTTGTTTTGTTTTGTTTTGTTTTCAAATAAACACAATAAAACACATCTATCCAACTGAGTGCTGTTCCATTCAGAGTGTCAACATTCAACATTTAAAGTGTATCTGGAACCCTCTTTGAGAATTGCTCTTTGACTCCACTGAATGAATTCACTTATTCAACAAACAGTCCTTGAGAGCTTAATCAGGGGTTAGGTGCCACGTTAGCCACTGGGGATACGGACCTGAGAAAGAGAGCCCACTCTGCCCTGGGTGCCACTGACCCATCTGACACCCACCAGAGAGGGGAGAGACAGATACAGGGGTACCTCTTCACACTGGTCAGCGCTGAGGTGCCAAGAGCATGAAGCCTGGGGGAGAGTGAAGCGAGTGAATGGGTGAGGCCCATTTCTTCCCCTGCTCTGGTTCATAGTCAAGAACAATAGGAATTCATGGGGTTTTTTCCTTTGACTTCCGCTTCCTGTCAGTGTAAAAAGGAAGCGGAAGCCAAAGGAAAAAACCTCATGAATTCCTGTTGTTGCTGACTGAACCACAGCAGCTTTCTGAGGAGCAATGGCAGGGTACACGTGACCATCACACTGACACCAGGGTTGTCACAGACTTTTGGTCAGCCAGGTTCTCTGCCTTCCACCTACTCACACCCCAGGTCATTGAGAGGGGACTGCATTTGCTCTATGCAAAGCAGCCTATCCTGGCTTGGGTGAGTGTGCATATACAGGCAAGTATTGACTTACGTAGTTCTCATTTTTGTGGCTGAATAGTCTGAGAAATCGTGCTTGTTACTAGTGATACTTTTTTTCTCCTCCTTTGACATTGTTTCATTGAAGCCATTCACAGAGAGATTAATGGTATTTTTCTACAGGGAAAGGGATATAGAGCACTTCTGCCCTTAGCTCATCTCTTGTGAGATGAGATTACAGGCAGCTTGAATGTTGGTCTTCTGTAACAGGGTATTTTATGATGACAGGACCTATGGATAATTCCTTCTTTCTTATGTGTTTACATTCTGGCATCACTCACAGGAGCCCTTTGCCCCAAGATGATAAGAGGAGAAACCCTAAGTCCCTGGAAGATTTTACTGCCTTGTCAAAGAACCACTCTGGTGTGATACATTTTTTAAACAGGACCGGAAGCAAGAGATATTTGGAAGTACTAGTTAGGATTCATCCAAGAATGGTGGTAAGAAATTGTGGTTGTGTCTGTAGGAAAATCCCATGCTGTACCCTGAGTGGTGCCTCTCTTTTCTCTTCAGACTTCTGAGGTTAAATTTCCTCTCACTTTAGCAGAACTCAGTTCAGCAATGATTTCCCCAAACTCTTGTGGCAGAATGCCAAGGACCACAGATCCACCGAGGAAGTGAATCTAGTCAAGAGAGGAAGGCTGCTGGTGAAAAGTGGTTTCCTCATCTGTAAAATGGGTGTAACACTGTTCACTTCAGAGGTCTTTTAGGAAGGTCAGCACAGTGCTTGGTATGCACTAGGTGTTCAATCCTGGGAGCTACTCCTAACAGCAGCTTTTAAACCACTGGGTATAGGCAGCCTATGGGACAGGCTCTGCCCACTACAGAGTGAGAGACATGGTGGGAATCCCTCTGCAGAAATGTGTCTTTTCAGGATTGAGGGCACATTCCCCAACTACTAGACGAGGCCTGTTCTTCCCAGGACCTTCCCTGTCACCACTATAAAACCTGGGCTGCATTATAGAAAAGAAGCCATCTGACCTTCATTCTACTTTGCTTAATTCCTTCTACGATCTGTTCCATCTGACGTAAAAACTGGTCCCGGGCAGCAGGAGAGGCCATGGCTCTGAAAGAAAAACCAGCAGAGTTATGAGTGGCACACAGGACTCTGAGGCAGGGGGAGATGCCAAGCAGTCAGCTTTGTATCCAGACTACGTCCCAAGAAGCAACTAGGCCTTTGCAAGGCAGTGGAACCATGGGGGCCCCTGGAATCCCAGGCAATTAAGGATTCGACACCTCTGAGAAGGCATGGATATTAGCCTGGTCTTATAAATGCATATTAATCTTTTTTTCTCATACTTTCCGTATAACTTTCTAAGCTAATATGTATTTTCTTAAAGTAAAATGTGACTAAAATTAACAAAAATATTATTTATTTGAAATATGGCATGTACTGCTTAAGCAATGAATTTCATTTGGTTTATAAAATTTGAGGATTGGGAGATACTTGAGATTGGTAGACACATTCTGAGATTTCCTAAAACCAGGGCTGAGAAACCTGGTCCTATTTCTAGAAGCAGCAGCTAAACAAGTGAATTCCTTGATGTCCTAAAACATTCCTCTTCTCCTCCCAACTCTGTAGAGGGAAGGACACCAGGAGGATCACAAAACACACAGGCACGCACGCACGCACGCACAGAGAATTCTCCTGAAGGGTGCGCTGATGGTGCAGTACTCTTTACAAAACACTCAAACTACAGGGTCTCTCAATCATTGGGAAAGATGAAAATGGCATTTTTACAAATGTCACAAGGTTGTATATTACATACATAGTGAATCTGAATCTTATTAGAAAGCTGTGGGCTTCCCTTTTTTTTTTAAATTAGAAAAGCAGCTTAAAATCTAGAACGTGTAATTCATTGAGATCTCAGTCTCAACGTGTCCCCTGTCACCTGACAAGGGACAGCAGAGATTTGTGAGAGAGAGAAAGGAAGCATGTTCTCCAAGGAGCAAGCCCTGGGGCTGCTGGATGGTGGGGCGGGGGTGGCCAATGGACATGCTTGAGGATTTGGGAACAGGTGGGTCTTGACATTTAGTTTTTGGAGAACGTACACATTAACAAAAAAAATCTACCATGAGATTTAAAAAAATTTAAAGATTATATAAATTCCATTATGTAAATTTTAAAGCATCTCTATGTGTTCATTAACAAATATTAATTTGATAATATACAGAAAGATTTTAGTAGGTAGGCATAGTAAAATTATTTGAAAGTTAACATTTTTTCCTAAGCGCTTCCTTCACTCTACTAGTGTTATATTTTTGCAGGTACTCAAGGAGAGTGTAAACAAGATATACTTGCATTTTGCAGAAGGGCTAAAAGAGTAAGAATCACATACCCAGCATTAAGTCTTGCATGTGCCTTTTTCAAACACATTACAGCAATGTGAGGTGGACTGAATTCAAAGCGCAGAGTGACAGGGCATTAGCAGGAAGGAGAACTGACGGTACTTACTGTGAGAAGTTCTCATGAATTGAGTTCAGAAGACTAATCTGGGGAAGTAGAAAAACACAAATGACACCGTAAGAAAGGCAAAAAGATTTCCACACTACTGCAATTGCTGCAAGCTTGCCTGTCTCCAGATACTGCTTCTGCAAGGAACACATGCCTTGTTTATGAAGATTCAAGTAACATATGGAAAAACAATGAGCCACATGTTCTCAGTCTCAGTTTTTCTCAGGGAATCCACCTTCTTCTCACAAAAAATTCCCTCTTTCTACAGGGCATTCCCACAGGAATGTAGGGAGAGGGCGCTTTGAAGGGACCTGGATCCCAGCTGACAGGACACTAAGCTAACATTATGGCTCTAGGTAAGCTGCCACCACAGCCCTTTCTATCTTGCCAAATACTGCACTTTATTTTCAGGGATAACAGCTTAAGGGAGTCAGACAGTGTAGAGAGTGAGAACTGTGTTCACCCTATTCCTTCCTAGAGAATCTTCTCGCCAATGCAGCAAGCTGCTGGATGGCTGAGTGTCTCCAAGAAGATGCACTGTTCAAGGCCCCATGGACACTGCCTTGCCCCACAGGAGATCCTCTATCTGCCCCAATGATACAGTCCTGGGAAGGGCTCTGAGACAGGAGTAAGGAAACCTGGTTCATCTTTCTGGCCATAAAACGACTCAACTGGGGAGGCTCGGAACTAAGTAATTACCACATTTTAACTTTAGGTTCACAACCTGCAATGTAGAAGTATTTCTTGTCCTTACTACTACACAGGAACGTTTCAAAGTTAAAATTTCACAGGCATAAATCCATTTAAAATAAAATACCAAATTTATTCAAATGTAACACTCTGTGTTAATGCGGCTTGGAATTAAAAAGCCCAGCTCTCCACTTCACCTCACAATATTCCTAGTTTTTAAACAGTGGAACAACTTTAAACACTGCTGATAAAGGAAGGTCAATGGGGTTTAAGGCCTTTGGGAAGAGGCTGGCCTACCCCTAAGTCAGGCAAACCTTTCCCCTGCCAGGTAGGAGGGCCCTGAGGCCAGGATGTGGGGCAGAGCACAGACCCCAGGTCTGATGCAAATCCCACAAAATGCATTCATCTATTCAAGCATTTATCAATGTCTGTTATATGCCTGCCACTGTGTAAGGCCCCAGATACACATAAAAATAAAACAACTTCTCAAGGAGTGCCCTCTAGGATGAGAGATCTACCTGGTTTGTTTGACAGCAGGTGATAAAGGTGACAGTAATTACAGATGCCTCAATTTGGGCAAGTAAAAGCCACATTTGTAATATTATTCTTATTAAAGTAGTAATTAGTGTAAGCTGCAAGGTGATGATAAAATGAAAACACATTCTGTCAACCTCAAGGTGAGGGGGAGGGTAGGAATGAGTATGTACTGGGAATCCACCATGTATAAGGAACTTTACTTTTTCTCATTCTGTCCTCATTATAATCATCACCAGTGCAATCAGGTGTTATCCCCATTTTACAGGTGAGAAAAATGAGGCCACACTATAACCCAAATAAACGCAAATCTGATTGACTCCAAAGCCTGTATTCTCTTCAGGACACTGTGCTGTCTTGGTGAAGACCAGGATTTTTCTCTCTTTTTAAAATTAAGACTTATCTGCATATTGTGCCCCAACCGTTTGTCATCAACTTGGGAAAGCCCAATTTAACCTGTTTTTAAGTGTTAGAAAGATGCAGGGAGTGAGAGTGACCTATCAACCCTCTTTCACCTCTGCTTTGAATTTTACAAACCTTTTAGTTCATGCCTATGTCTGCCACTGATGATTAAACAGCTATTTTCTCCCTGTAAATGGTACCAAGCCCAAACCCCATTTCACTCAACTGGTTCCTCCCTTCCTTTAAAACTCAAACTAGTCTCACCAACTCCAGAGCTTCCATTGTGTTCCTTTAACAATGGCATTTCTCCCAAAGCACTCTAGAATGGCTGTCCACTAGTCTCACTTCACAGCAGAAAATATGGGCTCCGAAGGAATCTTGCACTTTCTGACTCGGTAGGCCAGCACTTAGCATATAAAATAGGCACTCTTTCTGCTAATGCTGAACATATCCGTCCCAGACATCAAGTTCCATTTGACTTCCTGGAGTCAACTGCACTGTTACCTGCTCATCTGATTAAGCCATTTTCTTTTTATAAATGTTCTTACCTCTTTTTCCAAATAAACCTTTTTATCGTCCAGGGTATTATATAAAGTGAAGAACTGTTTGGTTTCTTTGTGCACTGCTGAAACTGTAAATGTAAAGAAATCAGCACATGAGTAAGAACAGGTATCAGTCACGACCTACCTGCCCTCTCCATGAATGTACTGCCAGGACAGCTGTCAGGCTTGGGAGCTTACTCTGCAGAAACCCCACAGTGTACAAACAGAATCTCCTGGGAAGCTTTTAACAAGTCTCAGGATCAACAAAAGGAGAATGCCTGAAGGTGGGACCCAGGTGGTGACAGTGAGTACCCAAAGTTGAAAATCACTCCCATAAACGAACCAGTTACCCTTACCTCATCCAGCTAAAGAAACTGGTGGGGGTTGTAGATATTTGACAATAAATTGATACAGGTATTTTGGTGCAACTGCTTGAAAATATCCTTAGTGTAAACACACCTTTACCAAATGACTTTAACCTGTTTGAAGTTTGTTCTGTGAAATATACAGATGTAGGTATTATTATTATTGCTAAAAGCTTTGAAGCAAGCAGGAATAGAAAATTAAAGGGAAAGATTTAACTTAAAGCAGAAACTACTTTCTGGTGAAAACTGTCACTGCTGATCCCCGCCTCTGATCATCTGAATCCACTGTGAGGACTGGATGAAATCCCAGAGCGGTGGGGCAGAGGATGTGAAGGAAGCGTGATCTGAACTCCTCCAATAGAGTCAGTGCTCTAGCTTAAACCAGGAAGGAAGCTGGAGAGGCCAAGCCCTCAAGGCAAAGTCTTAGGTGGATTTTGAAATACTAAGTGGGAATTGTAGGATAATGGTACTCTGAACTCAGGTACCAGCTCACAGGCCAAGATGCAGATATGCAAGAGGGGTGAAGCTGGGTGAAGTGGGCCAAGACAATGCAGGACTTAGTACAGTATATTCAGGATTCTAAAGATTACTCAAAAAGTTGCAGGGAGCTATTAAGTTCTAAAGCTTTTAGAGTAAAATTATCAAATGTATGTTGAGAAGGATCTAATTAGACTCTGGGTGGCAAAGAAAGGCGGTTACAGCAGCAGTCCAGAAGAAATAGACTTGAAAATTAGTAAGACGCAGAACTTGCAAGCAGCTTGAGTCAGAGAACTGAGAGGGGTCCAGCTTGGTTAAGAGGAATATGGGGTTGGGGGGCTGAATTCAGTTTTCTGCCTGTGGAGTTTGAGGCATCACAGGGACATACAAAAGTGGGAGCCTAGAGAAGAGGTGATCAGTTCTTGCCTGGGGTGGGGAGCCTAGAATAGATTTACAGGATTTGAGTTGGGTCTTGAAGAATTTAGCCTGACAGAAGAGAAGGGATCCAGGCACCAGGAACAGGAGTCAAGGCTAAGATGTCAAAGCTCATGGTTTGCTCAGAGGCAGTGTGGGGACTGGTAAGGCCAAAGTAAGGGTCCAGATCAGGAAAGGGGCCTCCAGGCAGGCCACTCAGACAGGGGAGGAGCCCAGGGATAGTAAAGAAAGAGGCTTTATTCAGTAGGGACTGAGGAGTTCCTGAAGATTTGTTAGCAGAGAGAGAAGTGACAGAATCAGAATCAGATGTGTGGCTAGGGGACTTGGAGGCACTGCAGCTAAAGGTCATTTAGCTGACATGATGCAAGAGCAGATGTGGCAGGAGTGGTAGGAAGAGAAAGGCAATGGCAGCCTTGAGGGCCACTCTGAGCCTGATGGCACATGGGCTCTTATTCAGGCTGAGGGGAGGACACGATCCTGGGTTACTGGGTGAATATGCTATTAAGGGTTAAGGACCACATCAGCAAGAAAGTCTGCAGAGAAGAACAATGAGTGAGGACTGATATTTAGACATCAGGGTTACGATGTTCTGTGTGAAGTTGGAAAGTGGTGCAGGAACTCGGGAAGGCTGTGTGGCTGACCAGGATGAGGGCTACTTTGACGCTTTACTCTAAGAGTGCAACTGGTTCAACAATCTGTCCGTGTAGAGGGCAGTGAGAGCACCATAGTGCTGCTCCCGGGACTGCCAAGCGGGCCTGATGATGAAACAGAGCTTTCTGGTAGTGGCCTTGTGGACTGCGCTCTGGTGCACGCTCTCCCATGCTAAAGTGGGACAGACCCCTCGCCTCCTGTCCCTCCCCAGCCTCGAGAGCTTGTCTGTGGTTGATGCACCTACTCTGGCGGTAGAGTTCAATAAATCTCTTCTGATACTGTATTAGCTCGGCACGACTGGGGACTTCATCAATCTTGTGGTGCAAAATAGCTATTTCTCGATTTCTTCGAGCCTAAATGCAAAAGGGAGGCAGAGACAGTACTATTTGGTAAAAGGCCTTACTTTTCTGGGGAGCCAAAATATTGCCTGCACCCCAACCTGAGCCCAACCACACACCCTACAATGCAGGTACAAACTTCTGCCATCAGCTTAAAGGTGCCCCCCATCTCAGATCTGGATTGACTTTCCCACTTTCCTAGGTGTGGGAGGAGGCGTGGCTATGAACTGAACCACAGAAGACACCAAATGAATGGACCAAGAGGGAAGACATTGAATGGGAAGGGCTTCTATGGACAGAAGCTACAACCAACGCCCCCAAGGACTCTAAAGTAGCCAGCTCCACCACTGCCAGGTGGGCACAGGCAACAACAGAAATGCTCAAAATGATGGGAAGCTATGCCACCTTTGCTGCCTCTACATGCATCCCAAATTCCTCATCCTAGTGGAAAAGCTCCTACAACATACTCCCTAAATATCTTTCCAGCATTTTCTCCCTTCCACGGACTCCAGAAATTGCCCTACTGACTGAGTCTGGGAGGCATGGCACTGCTATGTGGTGTGGCACAGTGCAGGTGAAGCTGCTGGGAGACTCAGCTGCTCACTTGTGCATGGGTCCCACTGAACGTGTGTAGTCTCCAGACCCACTGCCTTTCTTCTGTGCCTGTATCTCTGTCCACCATGTCTTCCCACTCTCCTGCCTGCTTCACCTGCAGCACCAGATGTGAATCTCTAATTCACTGGGGAAATAGAAGCCTCCTGGTGGGAAACCCACGTTCAATTCTGGAGACCTAATCCAAAACTGGGTCTCTGCAGTTCTATGGAGAGGGAAGTATGTATTTCTCCCTTAGGCCAACGGTACGCTCTCCACGGGTGCTGAGGCTCTGACTTCTAGGTTTTCTTCCAGGAGTCTTAAGATCCAACTATTCAGTCTTTTACTCCATCTGTTTTCCTACCTACTGACTCTTCTCATCAGCATTTAAATAAATTCATGTCCTCACTCCTTAAAAGCCCTTTTATTTAGGCCGGGCGCAGGGGCTCACACCTGTAATCCCAACACTTTGGGTGGCTGAGGCAGGTGGATCACAAGGTCAGGAGTTCGAGATCAGCCTGACCAACATGATGAAACCCTGTCTCTACTAAAAATACAAAAATTAGCTAAGTGTGCTGGTTTGTGCCTGTAATTCCAGCTACTCAGGAGGCTGAGGCAGGAGAACTGCTTGAACCCGGAAGGCGGAGGTTGCAGTGGGCTGAGATCGTGCCATTGCACTCTAGATTGGGTGACAGAGTGAGATTTCATCTCAAAAAAAAAAAAAAAAGCCCTTCTTTAAGCCCCATCACCTTTCAGCTACCAGCCTCTCTCTTCCCTTTTACAGGTAAGAGAAATGTACTGAGAGCCATGCACATGAGGGTCTCTGTCCACACCAGTCCTCCTTCAACCCACTGTGACTGGGCTCTTCCCAGTGCCGCACTGAACTGCTTTTGCCAAAGTTGCTGCACACCTTCCCAGGGACACACCTCATGGACAATTCTCAGCTCCTAGCTTTCTTGATTTCTAGTGGCACTTCCCACTCTCTCTGCTGAGCTCTCTGCTAGGCTCCCACGAGCCTCATACACTTGTTTTCCCATCTGGCTGCTCAGGCGCATCCTCAATGGGGGATCCATCCACTGCTCTGCCTAACCTCACATGTCCTCACCAGGGTTAGTCTCAAGGCCTCTTCCACATTCCACAGTCCCAGTCCTCATCAACACTGCCCAGGCACCCAAATCTCTGGCCTATACTACTCTGGGAGTGAGACCTGACAACTAAGCACTCCTTGGACATTTCAATGTGGTTGAGTACCCCAACTTTGAAAAGCCCCAAACAGATCTCATTAACACTTCTATTTATACTCCTCCTCTCGCCCTTAACCTAGTCCATTCCTTCTCCTTTGTGCTTCTTCTCAATGAATAACATAAATATCATCCACCCTTGGGTCAGAAATTCCAGCATCATTCTTGACTCCTCTTTTTATCTCAATTGATACTAAGTTCCATCAGCTATGGCCCTGCAATCTGTCCTCTGTCAGTTCATTTCCATGCATTCTACAGCCACTGCTTGACTCAGACCCTTGTGCTCAGCAAGCCACTGGCTTTACTGAAACTTTCCCCTAGCCAATCTGAAGCTGCCCTTAGTAAGCAATTTGCACATAAACTCCCTTGTACTTTAATGTATATAGAGACATGTCTTGGTTCTCAAATAGCTAGTGTTTCCAGGAGATGGGTCATTTATTATTTCTGGGACCTGATGCAATGCTGAATACATACAAAGCACTCAGTCAAAATGTTTCCAAATACGCCGCTGTACTGTCCTGATTTTATTTAATTCTGTGCCTCTTTAAAGATTAGTAGAGTCTGTAACAAGGACAAATTTGACTCACCTAAATTTAACTGTAACAGCCCAGCAAAAAAAGTAGGTGCCAGAGAGAGAGGAAACGGGATCTCACTGGCCTCTGCAGCCCCTTGGCCATTCCCACCAGAGCCCAGCCTTTTCCACCCAGTGAACAGAAGGTTGGCTTGAACCAAAGTGCAACACAAGGAACTTTTGGCTTCTGAGCTTCCATGAGTAAATCCTGGCAATGTAGGGGATTTTAAATGTAATTTTGACTCTGCATGAATTAAATTTTAGAGCTAATTTTGAAACCTACTTCCCCATGTTTGAACCTACTTCCCCACTCTCATAAACCACCAGTTATCAAAGAAACAGCTGAAATGGCACTTAATTTCAGAGAAGCAGTACTAGAGAACAATTCTTGTTTAGTACTTGATGAGTACTACGTAACTGGAATCCTGACTCTGGCACCTACCAGCTGCTTGACTCTGGGCAAGTACTCACCTTATTTGAGTCAATTTCTTCATAAAGAAAATGGGATATAATATCCATTTTCCACCTGGGGTGAGGATTAACTCAAGGGAGCGGTTGTTAAAGTAACATACCAAATGTGAGATGTTTTTACCAACATCTTAAATTGCTGAATTATACTCCAGATAGAAAGAAGACTGGTGAACAGCAGCCTCATGACTTATTTTCTCTAGTTCTTAGATACTGAGACTTCCTAGTTCTGTAACAGGACATTTATACCTAGTTAGAAGCATTCATGCATTATTTTTGTCCTTCTTTTACTCACCTGTAGTAAACGTATCTTGTAAAGTTTTTCTTTCTCCATATTATACCGTCTGTCTAGGTCTTCCTAAAAATTGGAAAAGGCTGTAATTATCTGGGAATAGAAAACTTTCACTCTTTAATGGACTTTTTGAAAGTTGAATATGATTTTATCATATCTGCCTCACCCTAAGGCCTTAAATTTCCCTTCTCAAATGGCCAAGTTTAGTGTCTGGGTCCTATCTCATATGAGACCCTTGATATCCTTTCATATCATGTTATAAAACTCTTCCTTCTGGGACCCAGGCTGAATCCAATGTTCTTAAGTAAAGTAACCTCCAAACGTATATGCCCTTCTTCTGCAAAAACCTATGATGATGTGGAGACGAATCATTACTTAAAGATTGTGTTGTTCTATGCCTGTGTTTGGAGATTATGCTAGTTTTTTACGTTTCTACTTAGAACTGTGTTATCCAATGTGATGGCCACTAGCCACAGCAGACAGTGCAGATACAGAACATTTCCATCACTGCAGAAAGTTCTTTTGGACAGCATTGATATAGAAAATAGAAACTAGTCCCGCATCAACCTAGCAAGGTAAGAAACATAGCTGGATGGTTTGTCACCTCAGAGAAAGTTACAAAAGGAGTCAAAGAAGCCCTCCTTCCTCAGTATGGGGAATATAAACACATACCCTCCCCCAACACACATACCCAAGGGGCTCTGCATGGGGAATATAAACACACACGAGACAAACACACACACACACACACACACACACCCCTCCAGGGGGAATATAAACATCCCCACACCCACACCCACCCACCCAAGGGGCTCAGCTGCACGTAAACTCCAACTGACTTCACTGGAAGAGTGCTGAAGTTCATTTTCCAGGGAGATTATGAGAGTGTAAAGGAAAGAGGAACCCTTAAAGAACGCTTACAGTTTTCCTGCTTTTCCTTTCCTCCACTTCCTTTCCCATCTCTTTCTCCTGGAGGTTTTTGGAATGCTGGGAGCACTGGTTTAACTCAGAAGAGAGTGACAAACTACAGCCTCTGAGCTAAATCCTACAACCTTTGGGCCAAATATGCCTTGTGGCCCATTTTTGTAAATAAAGTTTTATTGGAACATAGCCACGTCCATTCATTTACCAATAAACTATGGTCACTACAGCAGAGCTGGCTCACAAAGGTGAAGAGTTACTATGTGGACCTTTATAGAAACAGTTTGCTGAGCCTGGTATATAGTACAACAGAGAGAAGGTTTTCCCCTATGTACCACCCCACCCCTCAGGGCCTGAGTGGTGACCAGCATATGTGGCCAATGCAGGCCTCTCCCCTTCCCAACTGAGATGTCAGCATGAAAACAAGATGCTTGTACATGGGACTGGGAGAAAACCCATCAGAAGGGTGACCTTCAGGGCCATTCCTGGTGAGACCCTGCCTCCGTCTGAGGGGCCAGCTGTATCAAATGGGACAATGCCCTGGAAAGCACAGATGTGGAGTTGGCCATAGAACACATTAAAATGGGCATGAGAAGCCATCACAGGAGAGTGCAAAGCTGGCCGCCTGCCCTCAGGAGACAAGGCCAACACTGAGCAGCAGATACTTACATCATGAGTCATTGCAGAGGTCAGGGTACCAGGTGGCTCTCTACTGGAGAGGATCTGCAACAATGAAAACATAATAAACACTTCTCCTGAGCATTTGGGAACGGGACAGAAGCCAAAGATCTAGATGTAGGCAGGGGCCAGGCAGGGGCAAAAGGGTGCAGCTGAGAAACGCACTGATGCCCCTTGAGCATTTCTGAAGAGAACAGAAAGGGAATTACCCTTAGATGAGCCCCAGATTTTAAATTGTTCTTAGGTATCCGTCAGTTACACACACAGTAAACTAGCTCTTTTTGAATGTGAGAATCTCACTAACAAGATGTGCTGGGAAGAGAAGTAAGATCCTGAGAGTCTAATTTGTGCAAACTCAGAGGCTAATCAAGCTGATGATTTGAGCTTTAAAGGCTCAAACTTTTAGAAACAACTGGAGAGGTGGGCTCTGTGACAATGACCCTGGGATACCACTGCTCTCCTGTTCACCCATGCCAGTACCCTCACAGATGTGAAGAGTTGTATGGCTTGGATGAAATAATGCAACCACTAAGGAAGTGGAAGGGCCCTGCAAGGCCTTCGTCTCCCCGATGGGCATGGCAGTGTCCTGTACAGCCATGGGCAGAGTCCAGTGCAGAGTGCTAGGCTGAGCAGCAGGGCATGTAGTCTGGTGCTGGATGGTTGGACACTCTTGCCCTCCCTACGCCTCAAGTTCCCTGTTTCTTACAATTTAAGGTTTAATGAAAATTCATGCTAGTAACTTGGAAGATTAAGTCCTTTGTTCAGAGAACCAGCTGGCCAGGTGTGTTCCCTAAACCCAGACTGCTCCTGAAAGCCTGGAGCTCTTCCGTTGACTCTAACACTGCTCTCTCCTTCATGTCGTTGCTGCCTTTTGGGAGTGGGCATTATCCTAGGTAGGAAAGGAGAAAGGTGAAATGAGGCAGAAAATTTAAGGAATGGATGAGCAGGAAACTGAGTTCAGACTTTTCCTGGAAACATCTCCCTAAACAGAGGGAGGCCAGAGTTGTGTAATCTGTTAATTCACATCTGGGTTGCTGCCTTCCAAACCCTCTGCTGCCTTTCACTCCCAGAGGAAAGAGAAAAGAGATGGATGCAAATTTAAGATCACAGAAGGAAAAGAGCTGAGAAATGTGTTCTTACAGGATAAGTTAGCACCAGACTGTCTGCTATTTGGTTCTCTAGAACTATCTTTTCCCCATGTAAGGCATAATAGCATCTGACAGTCTCAAAGACTAATTCAGGGCCTTTACCTTTTCATCTCCACATGGTGCTCTCTCAGCTTTCAGGTTTTCAATTTCTTGCTGTAGCCGTGTCATCTCCTCCTTTAAAAGTGACATGAACTTTTACAAAATCTGGACAAGCTAGTAATTAGATGCAATTATTCAACTATTTGGTCCACAAGTCTTATTTTCACATTTCATGAATTTATCCTGGGACAAAAACCTAATGAGGTAGCTGCGCTGATCCCCAATTCTCAGCCTGGGAAAGTTCTTCTCAGGAGACTACAGGCAGCTATACCTCCATCAAAAGAGGCCTTCCTTTCTGAAGGGCTGGTGAGGTATGCAGTAATCACGGGGCAATGAAAGGAACAAGTGGTCTACAGCCTAGTTCCAATTGGTCTTGTCTGCTTCCTCTCCCCAGCAGGCCTCAATCTTATTCACCTGTCCATCTTCCAGCCTGGAGCTCTGCCTCATCAAGTCCCTCTTCCACTTGCTGTCCTCCCTGGTTAAGTAACATCTAGCTTTTTGATGGCTCCTGTGCTGAAGTGCCTTTTCCTCCCCTGGAGCTCACACAGAACTTGCTTGGACTCATTTCCTGTCTCACACTAGAGTCACCAGAGCACACATCAACTCCACAACTAGACTACAAGTTTCCACATGGTGGCAGCCAGGACTTATACATAGGACATAGACATCCCAGGTTTTCAGGACAGCCTTGGTTTTGTATGATGTTACTGTTTTCACAAAGGCCATCTGTCAACAAAATATATTTTTTCAAAAACTTTATAAGACCTTTTTTCAAATACCTTTGTAAGTTAGGTGACATTGTTTGTTTTGGGGTTTGGCACAGTTACTAATCTGACTTACTTCTGCTGTCTTTGGAGGGTCCCAACTATGGTGCTCTATTCAGTTTATACAACTGACAAATAACTGCTAGATGAATCTGCTTTTCAAACTGCACTGGATAGGATGTCACAACAGGACAATGGAGGTAAACCAAGAGATTGGGGTAGGAGTCCTGGTTTATTTGCTGACACCAAACAACACTTACTCGACAATGTGCTTTAAATTCCTGTTCTTGA
This sequence comes from Plecturocebus donacophilus, assembly GCA_004027715.1. Lineage (NCBI taxonomy): Eukaryota > Metazoa > Chordata > Mammalia > Primates > Pitheciidae > Plecturocebus > Plecturocebus donacophilus. Next base: position 75,589 of record PVKP010004806.1, on the reverse strand, counting down.
CTTTTCAGATTTTCATTCATGGCTACAAGTGCTCTCAGGTTCTGGAGGATACTGAAGAGAAAAGACAAAAAAAATGACATATGGCAAGCCATTATGATTTTATGAATCACAGCTAAAAGCAGGTTCCCAACTAAAGAAGGACTCTCTTTTCAATTTCCTTTCTCAGCTCTAAGAGTGTCTCATGAATTCTCCACAAATGACACTGACTTCCATTTAACTGACATTATTATTCATTTATACACCCAAGACCATCATGCTGGATCCAAGCAAATATTACAGATTCCAGAATTAAAATGTTAACTACAGAATCATCAAAGTTTCAATAGTTCTGGATATAGTTAATGATACCAATTATTCAACTATATTTGAGGAATATCCGGTATTGAAAACTATTTTTAAAATCCATTCTGAAAACGAAACAAGTTGCTTAAGGTCATTAAAAGCACTAATTTGACAATAAAAATATCAAATATCTGACAGTGCTTTGCTCCATTTCATGAAAGAAAGGTTTCTAATTCTAGAGTCAAGTTGCCTATGGGTGTTTTTTGCTAAAAATGTTCAAACCAGAACTCCTTATTCTGTGCCTCCAACTTTTTATGATTTCAGTCTCATTCAAATAAGCAGCTCCTGGGAGACTTTACCACTCAATCTGAAGCTAAAAAGGTCAAATGTTAAAGTGCTTTCTCTCCTCTAATGCTCTAATGACAATTCATTCTACATGGAAGAACAAATACCTACAGCAGCTGTGACTTGACAGAAAAGACTGCACCTTTTCTACCAAGGAAGCACGTGCTGTTCAAAAACTTGTAACAACAGTGAACTCTAGGGAAGAGAACTGGGTGGCTGGGGACAGGAGTGGGATAAACATTTTTTACCATATACCCTTTTCTGTACTATGAAGGCATGACCACTTTGAAAAACAGAAAAACAAAAACTATGCTTCTTCTGCACACAAGGGGTATGGGAAGAAAGGTGGCTAACCCAGGGCAGCCCAAGCATATCTCAGCGTGACAGAGTCTCACCACTTTCTGGATGAGCAATAAAATGATCTGACCTGCAGGGGCCAGACCAGTAGCCTCTGGCTGCTTTGTTCTGTGTTTAAACAAATTAAGCCAGTTAAGTATCAGCAAAGTTACTTTCAAAAAAGCAAAAATAAGCACATACTGAAACCTCTTACCTTGGATCAGCTTTGGATTCTATCTTCTCGAGGGCTGCCTGCTCTTTGTCCAGTTTCTCACTATAAGTCTTCAGCTGCAAGAAAGAATGGAAACATGGCTGCTGGAGCCCTGGTAGTATAGGTGAACAACTTCACCTTCTTTTTGTGAGGCAGAGAATGATATTTTTTAAAAAAGAAACTTAAATTCAGATTTTAATGCATAAAGTAGGTAATTACATCATTCAACAAAATACTAAGCCAATATTTAAAAAAAGAATAAAGTAGCTCTTTTACAATGATCTCTAATATCTACTGTTCAGTGAAGAAAACACCTACTGTCTCTCCAAATCTACACCCTTTGTACTCTTTGAATTTTGTACCACATGAATGTGTTACTTATTCAAAAATTTTAAAAGTTTTTAAAAAGTTCCAAGAGTTCTAGTGGAAAATAGTAGACTAAGCACAACTTGCAGCCACCCCTTCTAGCCCTAAGACCCCCAAACATCTGGACTATTACATTAGAACACAAGAGTTTAAACTCACAGGCCAAAAAAGATAGTCAGCAGATAGGAACGGCCTGAGGAAGAAGCTATGTGGAGTTAGCAGACGTAGGAAGGACTGGGGTGCAGTGTTGTGGATCTGCTTTAGAAACAGTCACAAGGGCTCGGCAATGAAACCTCACTCTCTTAAACCTAAGAGCTGGTGGTTAAGTCTGAGAGGCAGGGCGGGGTCCCATATAGTTGGTGATACCCAGGAGAAATGGGGAGTTCCCTTACCCAGAATATCAGTTACTACTGGCTGATCCTAGCAAATAGTAGGTAGATCCCTTCCAGAATAAACACAGGAAGTGGGCTGCATAAAATGGATGGATCTGCATAGGTGGTAATTCTAAATTTTAAAGATAAGCATATAACCAAGGATCATCAAACAGACATACCTTAACATTAAAAAAGATGTATCAATTCAACAAGTCAATTCTAATCTGAATAGTTACAGAGCAAGCAAAACTAAATACAATTAATGTCCTTAGACATAAAAGAATACTGCATAAAAAGAATCAGCCTCACACAAAGGAAATTAGAGCAGGGACTGCTGAAGTTACAAAGCAGAGGGGCCTTCCGGAAGTAGTCATGCAGACAACCCGACAGGTGTCAGGCACCACTGCTGTCTGTGTGCGGCCTTCCACACCCTGCTCTACTTTTTCCAGATTTACTGGAAAGACACAAGTCCTCCCTGTTTTTCAGTGCCACTAAGTTATCCTGGAAGGGCAAGTTTTGCTGAAGAGGTAAAAGCCGGGAACCCTGGAGTGAAAGGGTTCAGAGTGCTCTTCCTGCTCACTATTCACCTTGATAGGTAAGGAGAACCAGGCCCAGAGGTGAAAGACATTACTTACTCATAGGCTGATGAAATCAAGCTTCTTCAGAAGTTGTTCAGTACCAGGTTTCATATAGCTTCCCATTTTTCTAGACGGGAATGAGTTTCATTGTTCTATTAGACAGTAAGCTCCCAGAGAGAGCTCTGGTGCCAGGCTGTTTTTGAATCCTGACACCCTATTGCATGGCCTTTGGCAAGTTATTTAGCCTCTCTGCCTTAGCTTCCCCATCTGCAAAAAGGAATGATGACTGCAGGAATGATATGCTGGCTGCTGTTTTCATTTGAGGATAGTCTTATTACTGACTTAAATCACACCCTCCACCTTTCTATAACATGAAAAGGGCTCAACAAATACTTGATTTAGTGTTTAATATAAAAAGCCCCTTTATAGTCACTGATAATTTATATCCTAAGGCATATAAATATCTTAGAAAACTGACATCAAGATATTTTGCCTTTAATCTCCTCCAGATTGTTATGTAAAAACAGATCCACAAATTGGCAAATTTCATGCCAGGGGCTCTGCAGCATTAAAAGTAATATAGCAGCAGGGCTCCCATCCCGCAGAACTTGCCATCTAACCCATAAGGAAAGCAGTCACAGAGCAGTGTAAAGGACACTGATCTGTCCAAAGGCAAGGCAGGCATCTTTAGGAACAATGAGAAAAAATTAAATTGCCATTCACATGCCTGCCCTTTTGAAACATTCTGACGATAACTGAAGAGGTTAGTCCAGACCAGAATTGAAAAGCTTTGTCAGGTTTACATCAAGGTGGCAAATTAAGTGCTACATATTGCTACAGAAATAAGAATTTTAAATTGGTAAATGTCATGGAAATTCTAGAAAGTAGGGAGACTGGGGTGGTTTAAGAGATGTCTTTGAAGATCCTAGTTTCTCAATGGTCCAGAAAGTAGGGATCGTGCAGTGAGATTCTTCCACAGTACAGTTATAATCCAAGCAGCAAAATCACAAGGAAGAGTGCTTTTCAGGCCTGAGTGAGGATACCTCTCTGAAGAAACCAAGGGACAGAAATATCTGCATGCTGCTCATGACAGAGGCACAGCAGAGGTGTCTGTTCAGCACTCAGAAGTGGGAAGGGAGCAGCAACAACGCTGGTGCAGGTAGCACACTTGCAACCTGGACTACAGATTGAATTGCAGGGTACAAATGTACTCCTAGCTCTCCTCCTCCTCCTCCAGCCACTCCCCCATTCTGCCTAGGAGATAACTGAAAATTCTGAACAACAATCATATTATTTCATATTTTAAAAGAAATCTCACTCTCAAGGAATTCAGGATCTTAGAGCTATTATATAAGCTGCTATTATATTTGAGGAGCAGGGGCTATTTACTATGCATGACATTGTGAGTTCTTCTCTGTGTTCCACCCAGCCTATCTGACTTGCTTTCCCTGGAAGCCTTTCCTGATCCTTGCAGCCCACAGAGACCTTTTCCACCAAGACCGCTAAAAGTTTAGAATGTGGCAGTGTAGACAAACTGATGACACGGGTCTCACACTACTAAGTAACTGTCCTATGTCCTCAAACTGACTGCAGTCTCAGAACAGGATTGTGTGTCCCCCACAGAGACAGATGAAACAAGTCATTCCATTGGTGGTGCAGGCCAAAAATGATTCTTGACTCAAGAAGGAGAATCTATCTGCTCACCTCTGTCAGCGTTTTCTTGGCTTCATTATATCTGGCTTGTAGGCTGGTATGACTTGCTCGCAGCTGTAAATGAAAGATAAAAGACATATGCTCTCATCTGATCCTTATGACAACACAGATGTGCATTTCACAGACGAGAAAATGAAAGCTCAGAAAGATTTAAACTGAGCAAACATGGAAATTGTAGAAGGGCTGCCAACAACAAATGAAGAAAAAAACTCTCATATTTAATTAGCATCAAGTACATGTCAGCCAATGTACTAGGCATTTTGCATAAATTGTATTACTTAATCCTTTTATTCAGTGAAAAAGACATTTTTCTTATTTTACAGGTGAGGAAATAAAGACTCAGACAGGTTAAGTTACTTGACTAAAGTCCCATAGCTGATAACTGATGAGGCCCAGATCCAAATTCAAGTCCCTCTGACTTTTTAGTGGGGCTCAATGTAGTTACTAACTTGCCTGTTTGGAGAATACAAACAGCATTTCAGCACTTGAGATTCTAGCATAGGATAGGACTGGTTTGCAAATGATGTCATATAAAAGATAGGACTCAGGACTTCAACACTAAGAGAATGAAAATAAATTACCTTCACTGTTCCAAGTTATAGAACTGTACACTTACATCTTGAAAAAGTCAATTTCCTTTCCCTTGCTAAAATGGTATATGCTTGTATGTCTAGCAACTTCTAGAAATTTGAAAACATCCCTTTAAAAGCTCAAAAGGATTGCGTATTTTACTTCTGAAAAGGATAAGAGGCAGAAAACCACCTTCAAACTAGTTATTACCTGATTTCAAGTTAACAATGAGAAATTTTAACCTACATCTCAACGGTTATTTCAAAGTAACATGCCCCATCCTTGGGCCTGTAAGCAGCTTATTAAGAGTTATGTGACCTTCAGAATTGTTACCCCCATCCAGTTATCAGTCTTTATGACTGATAAATGGTTATAATTCCAATAAGGCCTATCAAGAAGCCAACTCAAGCCGAGAGTAAAGTGATAAAGGAGAGAGAAGCACGTAGATTCTGGTGTCTCCCTTTTCAAAGGGAGCCACTCATGCAATGACAACTTCTATTAACCTGTTTGTGTAACTGGTAATATAAGAGTACTTCAGAAGAAAGTTTAGTTTTCTCTTGAAATCCCAGTGATGTAACTGTTGACGCTTGCTATTTTTGGAATGTTAGTGTCTGCCCCAAATTCGTATCTTAGAACCTCATACCCAATATGACAGTTTCAAGAGGGAAGTGATTAAGTCATGAGGGCTCTATCCTTCTGAATGAGATGAGTGACCTTATAAAGAGGCTTAGCCTGGGCAACAAAGTGAGACTCTGTCTCTACAAAGACATATAAAAAAAATTAGCCAGGCATGGTGGTGTTCCTGTGGGCCTGACTATGTGGGAGGCTGAGGCAGAAGGATTGCTTCACCCTGGAAGGTTGAGGCTGCAGTGAGTTATGATCGTGCCATTGCACTCTAGCCTGGATGATGGAGTGAGACCCTGTCTCAATTAAAAAAAAAAAAAAGAAAGAAAAGAGGCCTGAGTGAGCTCCCTTGCCTCCTTCCACCATGTGAGGAAGCAGCAACAAGGTGCCATCTGTGGAGCAGAGTGAGCCCTCCTTGGACACCAGATATGCTGGTACCTTGGTCTTGGACCTCCAACCTTCGGAAATGTAAGCAACAAATTTCTGTAGTTTATAAATTACCATGTCTAAGCTATTTTGATAGAGCAGCCCAAAGGGACTAAGACAAGGCTCTAGGAAAGGTTGCTGGGATCTTCCCACCTGCTTCACCCACCTTCTTGTGTAGCCTCTCACCCCTGCACCCACCTACTCATCTGACATTTACCCAACGCTCTGTTCAAATGAGGGGTATGGGATATAGAACATGATATTGTAACTGTGGGATTAAAATATGAGATGAGATGGGGCAGGGGCAGGCCCAAGGAAAGAGAATCGGCTCCCTCACCAGGGCGTTCAGGAAGCCTTCACCAACAGAGACTTACCCCAGATGGATCTTGGCAGGGAAGTAGGAGCTTGCTAAGAAGGAAAGGCTCATCTCTTTCTTCAATTAATTTAACTAACAAGAACTCTCTTTAATTCTTCATCTAACCATCTTTTCTTAAATAGGAAGTGTCCCAGTAGCTTAGCTTAGTTTTTATCTTGCTGGAGTCCTCCAGGATTCTCTTACCTCTATTTTCTTCATCATAATTAACCCCTACACTTACCCTGAAAATTCAGCTGCTGGTTAACACCACCTCTCGGATCTTTCTCACTCTCAGGTTTCTTCTCAGCTACCTACCAGCTACACTCCATTTCTATTCCTTTGTAGCATATTCCCTTCTTGGACCATAATATGGTTTGGCTGAGTCCCTGCCCAAATCTCATCTTGAATTGTAGTTCTCATAATCCCCACATGTCGTGGGAGGGAGTGGGTGGAGATAATTGGATGATGGGGCGGTTTACCCCATGGTGTTCTCATGATAGCGAGCTCTCATGAGAACTGATAGTTTATTAAGGATATGGCATTTCTCCTGCTTGTACTTCTTCTTCCTACCATCATCTGAAGAAGGGCATGTTTGCATCCCCGTCTGCCATGATTATAAGTTTCCTGAGGCCTCCCCAGCCATGCAGAACTGTAAGTCAATTAAACCGCTTTCCTTTATAAATTACTCAGTTTCAGGTATGTCTTTATTAGCAGGGTGAGAATGGACTAATATGTCCTTATTTGTAAAGTGAGGATAATACTAGTACCTCCCCCTTCATAAGGAGATGTTATGTGAACTGAGTTAATTTTGCAAAGCGCTCAGTAATTACGAAGTAATAACAAAGCACACATTAGCCATTACTATTACTGACAGAGAGATGTCTGTGATAGAATACATGAAATAAAAACTCAGTTTTGTAACCATACAACTCACTCTCCCCAGGTGAGGGCATACGTGTTTGCAAAAGCCTAAAAAAGGATGCATCTCAGATGCTTTACGCCTGTATGACCTTGTAAAAGAGGTTTTGGAAGTTAAAGAGTTTAGAATCCCTCATATACTACAAGTAGACGTACAAATTGATAAAATAACTGATGAACAACTCAACAGTTTTGAGCAAAATGAAATTTTTTTTTTGGATTTAGCAATTCTACTTCTTAAAGTCTATTTTATAGAAACCCTTCTATATAGTTGCACAAAGGTGATTATGGTAGCAAAAATTTGCAATTGGGAAAGAACAACCCTGGAAAAACCTACATACTCATGAATAGGGGACTAGTTAAATAAATTATGTTACATATATACTGTGTCACACTATTCAGTCACTAAAAAGAATGAGGTAGATTTACATGCTTAAATTTTGGTTCAACCACTAACAAGCTGCGTGACTACAGACAGCCTGCTTAATTTGTGTTTCAGTATCCTTATTTGTAAAGTGAGAAAAATAACAGTACCTCCCCTTCATAAGGATGCTGTGTAAACTGAATGAGTTAATTTTATAAAGTATATAGTAATTACTAAGCAATAACAAAGTACTTATTAGCCATTATTATTAGTGACAGAGAGATGTCTCTGATAGAATAAATGAAATAAAAACTCAATTTTGTAACCATACAATTCACTCTCCCCAGGTGAAGGGGCATCTGTGTTTGCAAAGGCCTAAAAAAAGGTTTGCCAGGAAACACAGCAGACACAAATCGTAGCTTGCTCTGTTTATTCCTATCTTTATATAGTTCTATACTATTTATAATGAACTTATTCCTACAATTAAAAAAAAAATAACAACGCTTAAAACATTTGAAAATTGACAGAATGCCCGTGTGGGGTGGCTCATGCCTGTAATCCCAGAACTTTGGGAGGCTGAGGTGGGTGGATCACCAGGTCAGGAGTTCAAGACCAGCCTGTCCAGTATGGTGAAATCCCCATCTCTACTAAAAATATAAAAACTAGCCAGGCGTGGTGGTGGGTGCATGTAGTCCCAGCTACTCAGGAGGCTGAGGCAGGAGAATTGCTTGAACCTGGGAGGCAGAGGTTGCGGTGAGCCGAGATTTCACCATTGCACTCCAGCCTGGGTGAGCGAGACTCCATCTCAAAAAAATAAAAATAAAAAAAAAAGAAGAAGAAACTGACATAAGTAATGTGTTTAGTATATCTGCATGCACGCGCGCGCACACACACACACGAAACACAGATTCTGAGCAAGTCTCTCCCTTTCCTACCTTATTTTTCTCATCCAGTTGGCCTAGCTACATGGCCAGGGATTATTGCATGTGCTGATCATTATCTTTAATTACATTAAATATAGCAATAATGATGGTTGCCTTTTATTGAGAGCCTGCTATATTAGGCAGTATGCTTAAAAAATAACAGCATCTGGGTAAATATGTTCTGAACCAACTGCAAAACAGACTCAAGAGTCAGGGAGGATTGTCCTGTCAGCTGGACCAAGAATGTGTCAAGACTGCTATTTGTGTTGAGGCTTACCATTTCTTCTCCCCAGGTTTAGGCAGGAGGTAGAAGCAAATACCCATTCCTATTGGGATACTCTGGCTCCTGGAGTCCACAATAACCTCAAAACTATCTTCCTTCAGAAATAAAGACAACATAATAAGGAAGCCTCATCCTTGACTCCTGCTCCTTCTGATTCTGTGATGAGTTCTTTTTGAACCATTCTTATATCACTAGCAGAGGTCAGGAGTAGAGATGATACTGTCTGAGTTGAGAACTCACTAAAATGTCTAAACAAATAACTGAACAGAAACCAAATCGTAGGCTGTCTTTTCATACTTCTTTGATCCAGTGCATTTAGCAAAGCCAACCTATTGTTTGTTCAGCTATGGTAGAAAAAATTCTAATAGAACAAATTCAAACAAAGAAATGACTGAGCAAGGACCATTTGATATGTTAATATCGTTTAAATATGTGAGACTTGAAGGAATAAAAAATAACAAGCTCAAAATGCAAAATGCCAACTGGTACACATTTTTAGAAAACTAATAGTTACAGCAACTACTGGTGAATTGTTCTTTAGAAAGACATATTGATTCTATTTATTTATTTATTTTTTAGATGAAGTTTCGCTCTTGTTGCTGAGGCTGGAGTGCAATGGTGGAGTCCACTCTTGCTGCCCAGGCTGGAGTGCAATGGCACGATCTTGGCTCACCACAACTTCCGCCTCCCGGGTTCAAGTGATTCTTCTGCCTCAGCCGGCGCAGTAGCTGGGATTACAGCCATGTGCCACCACGCCTGGCTAACTTTGTATTTTCAGTAGTGATGAGGTTTCTCCATGTTGGTCAGGCTGGTCTCAAACTCCCAACCTCAGGTGATCTACCCACCTTGGCCTCCCAAAGTGTTGGGATTACAGACGTGAGCCACCGCCCCCAGCCCATATTCATTCTCTTAATCTTCTGCTACGTGTATGTTTCTAATCTAATCTATTGCTAATGCAACTGGCAGCATATAACTTTTTATTGTCCAATCACTGTTCCCAAGTCAAACTTCCCAGCTTCCTCTCAGGTCTACTTTTCAGAACAAATATATGTAGGTCTTTCCAAAACAGTCCCACCCATCACCAGGTATTACAGAACACTATCTCCTACAGCTCTCTTAAAAAAGATCAAGTTTCCTCTATTTCCCTGCCATCAATAGTAACAGTCCATGTGTGGACTACTGCATCAGCCTCCTACCAGTTCTACCTGAATTCCTTCTCACTCAAGTCCAGTTAATTCATGCTCCTGCAGCAAACAGAATTGTCTTTACAATATGTAGTTCTGATCATGCCACTCCCCTATTTAAACCCTTCAGTAGTTTCCATTGTCCTTAACATGGCCTGGGTGGTCCTGTTCGATCAGATACTGCCAACTGTCTTACTTATGACTCTCTGGCCACAAAACAGATTGACCAAGACCCTTCCTTCCTCCTCTGGTCTTCGCTCATGTTGTTCTATAAGTCCACATAGCCCATACAGACTTCCTGCCCAGAAATGCCCACTCATCTTTCCAGTCTCAGAACTCTGTGACCTGAGGCTAGGGCAGGTCTCCCTATTAGTCACTATCCCAGCTTCCTAGAGTTCTCCTTTAAGCATTTATCACACCTGTAATTAAATGATGATGAGTGTGATGCCTTCTCATTAGACCTTTAGATCCTTGACAGCAAGGATCATAACTTGTTCTTCACTCATCCCAATAGCTTAGTTCAGTGCCTCGCACACAGTATTGCTCGGTAAATATCTGTGAACTAATGCTATTCTTACTCTGTGATCTTTTCCTATAACAGAAGTTAGCAAACTTTTTCTGCAAAGGGCCAGATAGTAAATATTTTAGGCTTTGTAGGTCTTATGGTCGTCTAAAACTACTCAACTCTGCCATTATAGCCTGAAAGCAGCCATAGAAAATATGTTAACAAATGGATGTGCATATGCTGTAATAAAACTTTATTTACAAAAACAGGTGGCAGCTGGATTGCCCCGAGCACCATAGTATGCCAACCCCCATTCTGGAATCTCTTTTAACCAATCTACCATGAAGATCTTGAATAGACTTATGAAAAGAAAACACTGACCTCTTCAAGATGTTTGGTCTTCTGCACAATCTGTTTGTTTAAGGAAATGACTTTCAGACGATGTAGCTGGGAGGTTCCTAATTTTTCTGGACTTTCTTCAGCTGATAGCTCAGACTGCTGTGAAGAAAGGGAGGGCAAATCCAAAGAATTTAATTAGTTCACCTTGGTTCACGCAATCAAGACCTGTTCATTTTGGGTAAAGCACTATTGGGCAGCCTGTCACACCAAGCCAGGGCATCTACAGGGGCCTGTTCAAAACTCTGGTGTAGAGAAGAGATTCTGACACAATGACCAAATCCCTATCAACAGAGTCTGCATTCTGGGCAGAGGAAACAGCATGTGTAAAAAAGCACAGGGACATAACTGTGGTTATATCGATATCATATAGGCAATACGGTATCATCAAAAAGTCTTATGCAGGGGAATAACATGGCCATAGTAATATCTTCATAACACCATTCTGGAGTTATCAAGAATAATGAATTGATTCACTGTGATCAAAATATTATAAACATATGGTTAAAAAGTCTAGCCATTCAGCAACACTTATAATGAAAAAAAATCTCCCAACACATTTTCCATCAACTGGCCCACTCTCTTTTAATCATTTCCTATTTCTGATGTTCTAGAGTTAACAGGGAATTGATTGGAAATGGATTAAAGGTGTTGAGAGAGGTCACATAGGAAAAGTTCTGCAACTGTATAAGTGACGAGGGGAGGGAGAAGAATTCTCAGGACTAGAAGTGAGTGTGAGAGAGATCTCTGAACAAGATGATGAAATGAATGTGACAACATTTTCCAGGAGAGCAAATGGCCGTTACTGAAAAACCATGCAAAGTAGCAAGCAGCTTGGTGTACATACTGAATACAAACACCTGCCTCAAGACTCCTGCGAGAAACCCCAGGAAAGATAAATTAAAAGGTAGACCTTTTTGCAGTAAGTGCAATTATAATACTTCTTGGATGATTACAGATAGCTTTATTAAGCAGTCAAACATCAACGATAAAACATCTCCCTTTTTCTAGTAAGTAGCCCAATTCCAAGCTAATCATTGATTCAAAACTCATATGCAACAAAACTATTTGAATATTCGACTTTCCCTGCATGTTTTGACAGTGATCCTGGGCTTGAAAGTCTGAGATATTTAACCACAGGAAAAATGAATGGAAAAGTGAGAAGGAGGAGAAATTGGATGGCCATAACCACTTACTCTGGTTAAGGATTTCTCTGAATAATTCAGCAGTACTATTAATGGATGACGAGTTCTTCTGCTACTTAACAACTCTGGAGTTACAAAACAACCAGCAGGATATGGTTGCATAAAATGGTAAGAAACATCATTTTCTATCTCGTGGGCTGGTAGGTCATAAAGGAAATAGAAAAACTAAGCATTTAGTGTTACAACACATTTAGCCTTAAAACCTGGGACTTTGTAAAGTGTCAACATTATTTTAGCTATCAGGATTTCTGGGAATTAGAATTAGCTTTTTAAAATTAATTTTGGAGATATCAAGATATTCACAACTTGCAGTATAGAGAAGGGCAAACTATTTCTGAAAATTATTTGAGAATATTAAAAAAGGGTGGGGGAAGAGGAAAGACCACTCCCACTCTAAACCACTTACCAGAAACAGAATTACAATTAACTATATCTCCTCTACTTTGACTGGATTGCCCTGAACTATCTTATTAATTTGGCCACTTTTGTATGTTATATATTTAATAGCTTTTTTCTTACAGTTAATTTTAACTTTCAGTTTTAACATCCAGCTTAGATTCCTTGATTTTGACTTCCAAAGTGTCATAAGCATATCCTCAGAGCATTCTGCTTTACTAGCAGAATTACATAAGCCTTCCATTTGTGCTTTACTGATATCTGAAACAGAACTAATTTCCCATACCTGTCTCTATGTTTGATGTCAGGATTATGCTTGAGTATCCTGACTTCCTCCAGACACCTGTCAGGCTTCGAAACTGAGATGTGGGCAGGCAGGCTGCAGTGGATTCACCTATCACTCACCTTACAGACTTCCTCCAGTGTGCAGGGACTGAGTAAACTCATTCAATTCTGTTCTACAGCTGTGGCCTGGATTGGGTGATGTCTCTGACTCTTGGCAAGTTTTCTTGTACATAAACTGCTTTTATGGCCAAAGTCCTAAGAGAATAAAAACTGCATTCCCCACCTAGCTTCCATGCTCTTGTATTAGTGTATGTGGCACACATACAGCTTTGTTTTATAACTATAACTTTCAAACCTCACTTACAAGAATTCTTCTTGCAGGAAGATCAGCAGCTATCTTGATATGTGGAAAGATTATTCCTGTGACAGGTATCTATCTAAGTCTGAGTTTTTGAACCACATGCTCCCTCAAAACCCTGTCAGAAGGTCTGAGAGACCAAACACCTTTTCATACTATTACTAAGATTTATTTGTCTTTTCACTCTCATTCTCATGATTATACAGTGAAATCTTCCAGATGTTACATGACTTGTGATATCATTGCTCTGATGTTAACATGTAACGTGCTCATTATTTGTAAATGAATATATAAGCAATTACGTATGACTACATAAGCTATTATAAATAAATATATTATAAATGAATACAAAAGTTACTGTAAATGAATTAATATATAAGCTATTGAGTCCTCAGTTGTTTTTAAGAGTCTTTAACTGGGTCCTTAAACTATTATAAAATGTTGAGAACTGCTACTTTAATCTAAAGAGCATGGCTCACCTGCTAATCCACCCATGAACTGGGACAGTCAATGGAGTGCACTCACCAAGTGGCCAGCCATGATTTACATAACCCCGAGAGGGAAAAGTTCTTTCTGATTCTACTCTTTTACTAGACCCCTGATTCAGACAACCATACAAACAGAGAGAAAATACTCGCAATGCACAGAAAAAATCTTGAAGTCTCTATATGTACCTCTATCACATCTGTTATAATAGTATATGTTCCAAGGAAACATGAGCTTTCAAAATACTTTGTCTTATGGGTAGGTAATAATTCTTAGTGCTGTGTGGAGTCCTGTAAATGCACATTTACAGGCACACAGTACATATAAACTTGTAACTTCCTTTGTTTGCCTTTGAGTCTAGAGACAGTGCTATGGGAAGCTGCTTTGTTTAATGGAATGTTATTTTTAGACAGATAAAACAGTTATTACAGAGCTAAAATGAGAGTTCCTAACCTAGTCAACAGTAAGCTGACTGCTCTATTTTTCAAACATACTTTTTATCAAGCAATCTAAATTTTTTGTTTCTCAAAGCCAAGAGAACTCAGACTGATGAAGACAGGAACAGGTCCATAAAGCAGCAGGTCTCATCCGATAGTTTGTTCACTGAGAGATACAATGAGAAAGAAAACTAGATGACCAAGGTGAATTTTGAATGATGAGACAAGGTCAGACAGAAGGAGAAGAGGAAAAAGGGCTTTATACTAAATCCTTGACAGAAAAAATTTAAATCCTAGAGCATCCTAACAGATTTCTACTTCCAAAATGCAACATCTGTCAAAGAACATCAACCATCTACAAATAATCCATTTGTATTTACACTGGAGTGAGGGCTCAAGTGCTGATCTGATTTGTTCAACATTTTCAGATTAAGAACGTGCTTTCAAAGCCACACTGTGGATTAAGATGACTTCTAGTGTAAATTCAGTGTTTTCTAATAACTGACAGATATTCACAACTTCTATTTTTAGAGGAAACAGATTTAAATGTCACTGAATAATATTAGTCTAGTTCAAAATGGTAAATTCTCAAAGGAAGCAAAAAATGATTACTTTAGCTAAAACTATATACTTTTATAATTGAAAGAGACCCAAAAGGTTATGTACACATCAACCATCTTTCTAATACAGGGTTTTCTCCTATATCATCTTCCTACCCCACCAAAATATGGTTAGTAAGCTGACAATAATAAAGAATTCCTACCTCATATGGTACGAGGAGTTCTCTATACTAAATAGATGGACTTCAGTTTTTGGTACCTTGACTGATCCTTTAATTAAAGACAAGCAGGCTGGGTGCAATGGCTCATGCCTGTAATCCCAGAACTTTAAGAGGCCAAAGTGGGTGGCTCACTTGAGGTCAGGAGTTCGAGACCAGCCTAACAACTTGGTGAAGCCCCATCTCTACTAAAAATACAAAATTAGCCAGGCATAGTGGCATGCACCTGTAATCCCAGCTACTTGGGAGGTTGAGGCAAGAGAATCACTTGAACCCATGAGGTGGAGGTCACAGTGAGCCAAGATCGTGCCACTACATTCCAGCCTGGGCGACAGAGTGAGACTCTGTCTGAAATCAATAAAGACAAGTAAACAGACTATGTGAAATATTTATTTCAAAAACGTTTTCAATCTAAGAATCAGCAAGAATGTTAAATTCCAGAAAATTCTGGAAGGCCGAAAGGTAAGTGAAAGTGAAAATCCAGGAATATATGTGTACCCACTGAAGCTGGCTTTTTTTCTTGAGGGTATTTGCCAAAACCTGATGATCACAAACTTTGATTTTTACAATTCAGTAACGACTGCCCCACATAAATCTTGATATAGCTGTAAGAGGGGAAAAAAATCCACAATGGGACTTTATAACAACAGATTGGCTCTCATGCAGTTCTGCAATCCTAATTCACATACTACTTTGGTCCAAAAAAACCATGAGTAAGAACTAGGTTTAAAATGGACTTGGGCTGAAGTACCCCAGGTGTTTGGCAGAAGCAAAAAGCAGATCTTCCCTGAAAGAAGAGAGTTTCAATCCCAGGCCTCAAATAGTCTCTACAGATAAATTTCCAAGGAATATGGGCTCACAGTCAAAAATCAAAAGTACAAAAGAAGTCAAACTACCATAAACACAAGCCAGCGAAAACAGACACCAGAATTCTATATGTAAAGACTTATTCAAATACACTCCCTTCCAATGTACACACACCATATACACACAAACATGCCTTTCTCCTCCTTAAGCAACAGATTAAATCTAATCACTCTTTCAGATAACAGTTCAACTAAGTATCCACAGTGCTTCTACCTGTCCTTTCTATCACAAGATGTTGACACCTCTCATCACCTTGGCTGTTATCCTCTGGATATACGCTAGTTTGTAAGTAAACTTCTGAAGTGCTCCTGATGATGTGTGACCACTGCAGATAGGAGGGGATCATCCACTTTCCCTGATCTACATTCTGCTTCCAAAAATGAAACTAAAGACGCGAATGCTCTTTTCAATATTTTTAAAACCCACTAATGAAATTCCATGAATTTCAAAAAACACAGTCATGAAACCTTGCTGAGTCTAAGGCTTTGTTTTGGTTTCCACAGTGAGTAATATGGTGTGCCTGCTCAGAATGCACTTAACATTTACGAGATGTGAACAAAATCCAAAACCTTCCACTTTATCCCAGTACACTACTGTCAGGTCAGATGGCATCCTCACCAAATTGTGAATTGGTACAACTCACTTTTGTGATATTCAACAGTTTCCATTTTTCTTAAGTGATGTTCCAATTATCTTTGCAAGTGATATTCAAATCTGGCAAAGCTGAAGACCAAGTCTTTATGCAAGTGGATAAGGACTCTGAAATGTATAGGTTGTGCTCTGTGGCTTGAGACAATTTTACCAGGCTGACAATTCATTAGTTGATACCATTCTCTTTGCAGTTAGGTGTGTATACTCACTACATAACAGTCACTCCGAATTCAGGAAATCTTGGAGCTGTTTAGAAACACAAACAAATTTAGCATTGTTTTCTCCAGATTTACAGTGTTTCTCTCTTAACTCTGATTAAAATTTTAAATGTCTCCCCATCTTCCTTAGCTTATTTCAGCTAATCTTTACTCAGATCTTATTGTGTGGGGGCACAGTGATACGTACTAGGGAAGTGGGAAAAGAAAAAGATCATACCTCTGGCCCTTCATAATCCAGTCAGACAAAACCAGCTAATTCATAAGTAAAGGTGTTGCATCCTCTGCATTCTCCTCAATGCCTAACTTGTGTCACAGAGGAAGAGTTTTGAAAGCTGTTGTTGTTCCTTCCTCTCTCTTTCTTCTTTCAGCAAATGTCTGTGAAAACCCAATTTTGTTGCGCACTGAGGGTATACTACAATCCTAGCCCTCCTGTAAAGCAAACATTCTAGTCCTGGGAGACAGGCAAAGAGATAAATGAAACAGTGCTTGAGGGAAGTGCTACAAAGGAGATAAAGCATTGATCTCTACTACAACATCACAGAAGAGCCTCTTTTAAGAAGTGGAATCTTTTTTTCTTTTTCTTTTCTTTTTTAAACAGACAGGGTCTCACTCTGTTGCCCAGGCTAGAATGCAGTGGCGTGATCATGGCTCACTGCAACCTCAAACTCCTGGGCTCAGGCAATCCTCCTGCCTCTGCCTCCCAAGGAGTTGGGACTACAGGTACATGCCACAAGCCTGGGTAATTTTTTATATTTCTTGTACAGATAGGGGTCTACTATGTTGCTCAGGCTGTTCTCAAACTCCTGGCCTCAAGCGATCCTCTTGTCTCAGACTTCCAAAGTGCTTGCATTACAGGCATGAGCCTCTGTGCCTGGCCCAGAATCATTGCTAATGGCTATCAGATGAGTCTCCACAAAGTCTTCAAGTGATCTATTATCTTCTATTGAGTATTTACTATGAATGAGGCAACAGGAATACAAAGATAAAAAAAAATGAAATATTGGCCCTCTAAAAGTTTAGAGGTTAGGAATATGATTTATGCAACACCTATTACGTAATGTGAAGAAACAGTGTCTAGAATGAAGGGGTTTAAAAATCTACCCAGGCCCCCACCCTTCCTGATTCCAACCTGGGTTTTTCCATTTGTGGCCACAATAGGAGGTTCCCAAGAGGGCAACATCCCCACCCCTTTCCTGTCCCATACTATACTTCTACCCAGCTCCACAAACCAATGCTGCTAGCAAGTGGTAACAACATCTTTTGAGTTGGGGCAGGGTGACAGGATTGAAAACACTCATACTAAGCTTATTAGAAACCACACAGATGCCAGATCAGGCGTGATTTTCTAACAAAGCAGTCAGGATCTCCTGGCTGCTAAGCTTCCTGTGACTTTCTGGCCCAGGCAAGGTCCCTGTGGTGTGGTATCTTCAGTCAGTCCTAAGCCCTCCCCTTTTCCATTTCACCCCATGGTATGATTTTAAAAGTCACCCATTCTGCCTGGTTATTATCAGGCAAAAACAGTTCAATATCAATTATGCCAATCACTTTTCTTTGGGCAGATACTGTCACTTCAAATAACACAAACCAAGCAGCGCCTGGCAGCCACTTTGTAGGCACACAAACTGTGTTGTTCTGTAATTTATCTTTTCACAGATTGACTGACTCATTACTGGAAGCCCCTCAGGGCTGCAACCCTGACTCACGCGTAGCCTAATCCCTGCCCCCTCCACCTGACACTGCCTGGATGTAGGATCTGCTCAACAGGTGTTTGCTGAAAGAAGAAATATATCTAATCCACTCTTTCACATGACAGTGATTACGAGGTCAATTCCGTCAGTTCTCTGGCAGAAAAACAAACAAAACTGAAGACTTAAAATATATAAAAAATTGTACTAATTTAAAAATATACACATTTTCAGAAGACTTCAGATACTTGGAAAAAGTGTAAGGGTTACAAACCCAGGATAGAGAAATAACAGCATGAAAGTAGCTACTAAGAGGACAGAGGATTTATTAACAATTGATTATTTTGGGTCAATTTCCTCCCACTTTGTTAAATAAATTTCCTGAGGGCCTAGTGGAGACGAAGGACTTATGGGGGTGCTAGCCACCGTGTGTGCCCCGCATCTGTTGGTAGAACAGCAATCCCTGTCTCCTATTCTCTCTAGTTCAGAGGAGCTGCCAATCGCACCCAACTCCCGGCAACAATGGGCCTGGGGAGAAATCTGTGACCTAAGCCATGGCAAACAGAGAAGAATCCTTCCTTAAAACTTTATATACTGATAGAAGGAGGGGGCAGTAAGGCAGAAACTGTCTATGATCAGGTCTCCAAGGCGATGAGGCCGAGAGACAAAGTGAAGCAAGGGCAAAGGGCTATGGCAGAGCCATCTAAGTCCCCTAAGGACTTCCAGTTCTGAGAGCTGAATAAAGGCTCTCTTTTGCTTACAGCAACATGCTGGGAGAATTCCTATTACTTGTAACCAAAAGGCTTACAAGGCGCAGGGTCCAAGTTAGTGAGTGACAGAACTGAAGAGGCAGTCTTCTCTGCTAATTTTATCATAAAGTGGAATAAAAATCATCATGAAAGAGGGCGACAAGGTCTGCTCTAATCAGATGTGGCTGTCTGCATTCTCTAGAGGAGACTCCTTCCTTTGTGTTTTTTCATAAGTGCATCCTTGACCATACCCAAGCTCTAACTATCTGGAGAGATTCCCCAGGTGCTCTAAAACGAAATGACTTCAAGACAGAGCAAAGGCTTCTGACTAAGTGCCAGAGAATGATCCTCAGAATTAAAAGGTCAGAGGCAATGGTGCCAGAATTTCTTAAGTGCTGGACGGGAAAATTTCCGAAACCCATTAAGAAAAAAGATCCCTTTCACAAATAAGTCCCTTGATGATCTAAAATACACCTCGCTATAGAAATGAGATCAAGATGTTGGCATTCTTCTGGCTAGGATACTACCTCCCTCTGCCTTTTTTTTTGAAACGAAGTCTCTCTCTGTCACCCAGGCTGGAGTGCAGTGGCCAATCTCAGCTCACTGCAACCTCCGCCTCCTAGGTTCAAGCTATCAATCCCACCTCAATCTCCCATGTAGCTGGGATTACAAGCATGTGCCACCGCATCCAGCTAATTAGGACAGGGTTTCACCATGGTGGCCAGGCTGGTCTCAAACTCCTGACCCCAAGTGATATGCCCGCCTCAGCCTTCCAAAGTGCTGGGATTACAGGTGTGAGCCACCATACTCAGCCATATATTACCCTTTGAAGAACTAGATGAGAACATTATAATGTGGTATTCTCTAGAAACATTAAGAGTCACTCAGATACTCCAAATAGGAACTTCCACAGCTTTCAGCAGCTTAGGTTTACGGTGTGTGAGTGTCTGGGCAGAGCTGCACCATTTTCACTCTTTCTTGTTTCTGTGGTTAGTTCCCAGCATGCCCTATCAGTAGCCCAAAGTAGGCAGCTGAATAGTGGGACAGTCTAAGGAGGCACAGTCATCCAAGCCTGGAAGGCAGACATTAAGAATGGTCAAGGAGGCTGTCCCTGTGTCTCTCTAAGGAAGCTCCACCTAGCCAAGGAGAAAGGTTGCAAAGTCAAATAGTCCTGTACTCAAACCTGGATCTTATTAGCTGTATGGCACTGCACAAGTCAGGTAATCTCGTTTCTTCACCTCCAAAATAATATCACATACTCATTTATTGAACAACACTGGTAGGCCCAGGCGAGGCTCTGAAATTATAGACAAGAGTAAAGGTGGTTCACAGCCACATAAACAGATAGTTTCAACTGCATATAAGTATAACGATGGAGGAAGGCAGAGGATTATAGGCAAGAAGGCAGCCTATATGAATTAAATAATTTTTAGAATTAAAAATAATGAAAGTTTTAAGAACTAAATGAGATAAGGGTACACAAAGATAAGGGAGAAGGCACTCAGGTTCTGATTCCCTAAGACAAATCTGTACCTCTAGAACTACAAAATGTTCCAAGATCCTGTCTTAGGGAGAAGTTGGCCAATGAATAATTAAATTGGCAGACTAAGTATTAAAGCAGTCAAAACAGTGTATGGTTAGCTAGTATGCAGCATTATGGAAAGTCCCTTCCTGCCCTTCCAGGGACCTTGCACTTTCCCTGGCCCAGATTCCTTTTCTTTCTTCTGGCTCCTAAAGAGGCTTAGGAGGTTGTAGGGTGGAAGCATTTTTTGGACAGTTAAGCATTTTAGTTTTCTGTAAGTCATAGTAATAGATTCTTCTTCCCTGTAAAAATAAATGCTATGATGCAGTGAGAATATTAGCCATCAACACAAAAAGCACAGTGGTGCTTCTTCTAGCATGTTCAGGGAAGGTTGTTACCCTTTGGAAACAATGGCAGATGGAGCTACTCAGCCTAAAGTCTACAGATACTTATGAATTATATATCTGGAAGCTTCTTCACATTTCTCTTTCTGCTGTTCTAAAAGAACCATACTAAATTAAGTTACATAGCTCAGGAACTTTCTTTGAGACACATGCTATGGTACACTCTTATAAGAACTTGTAAACTTTATTAGTGAAAGAGAAGGCTGCACGTGTTTTTTAACTTGTTTTTATATCCCATTGCCTGTCAACTTTCTAAACACATACCAGGCAGGCTATTCAATTTATTCCTTGGTCACAAAATCATTTTTACACTTGATCCTCCCCACAAATTATCCTGTTCCCTTTCTTCACAAAGAAAAAAAAAATTCCTGACCTCAGCCTAAGTGGGTTTTTCTCAGATACTACCAACAGCGTCCCTCCCGGGCATTCCTCAATCCCATCTCTATTTCCAAGGTGTATTATTGAGACCCTGAAGGTGGCAGCATTGCCAGTGCCCAGTTTCAGTCCAGTCTGTGGCAGTAAGATTGAAAGACCACTAAGCAAACCATGGTGGACAACTCAACAATGGCCCATGATTCCCACCTGCCGATGTTCACACCTGCCTTTGTGTAACCCCTTTCTCTTGGGTGTGCATGGAAGCTGTGTCTTGTTTCTAACCAGTAGAATACACCACAGAAAAAGGCAATCTTTTGATTACATATATGTAATTACATTATATAAGTCTATAATGCCTGCAAGGAGAAGTCTCCCCTGCAGGGAGAAGCCGTCCCTTGCTGGTTTTGATAAAATAAGTGGCAGTGTAGGGGAGGCTCACATAACAAGGAACTGAGCCTTCAGCTAATGGCCAGCAAAATCTGGTAACCTCAGTGAGCATGTTACAATGAATTGAATGCTGCCAACAACCATGTAAGCTTGGAAGCAAATCCTTCCCCAGGAAAGCCTCAGATGAGACTGAAGCCTTGTAAGAGTCACAGAAGGTGCTACTAAGCTGTGCGCAACTGCTGCCCCATAAAAACAGTGAGATAATAAATGTGTGTTACACATATGTTTATTGCAGCACTGTTCACAATAGCAAAGACTTGGAACCAACCCAAATGCCCATCAATGATGGACTGGATAAAGAAAATGTGGCACATATACACCATGGAATACTATGCAGCCATAAAAAAGGATGAGTTCACGTTCTTTGCAGGGATATGGATGAAGCTGGAAACTATCATTCTGAGCAATCTAACACAGAACAAAAAACCAAACACCACATGTTCTTACCCATAAGTGGGAGTTGAATAATGAGAACACATGGACACAGGGAGGAGAACGTCACACACCAGGGCCTGTTGGGGGGTGGGAGATTAGGGAGAAATACCTAATGCAGATGATGGGTTGATGGGTGCTGCAAACCACCATGGCACATGTATACCTATGTAACAAACCTGCATGTTCTGCATATGCACCCCAGAACTTAAAGTATAATAACTAAATAACTAAATAAATGTGTGTTATTTTAAATCATTACATTTGTGGCAATATTGCCACACAGCATCAGATAACCACACAAACAACGTGAGATGAGAAAAGCAGCCCCTGACATCTGAAAGCTAGCCTGGTACTAGTAGCAGGGCATTGATGTTGCTGGGGTGCTGGCTTGCACTCGTAAGCAGGCCTTGTGGCAAAACACAAACAATTTTAAAGAATACCAATACCAGACAAGGCCACCCTATGACTATGAACACGTCTCAACATGAACGAAAACACAAACATTGTCTGAATCCCAATAATGACTAAATATTCCCTATACTGGCTATTATGCACACATAGCTTTAACACTGATTCATTTTCCCTATGCCTCAAAGATTTATTAAGATACTCATTCATAGACTCGACCCTCCTTACAGCATCGATCCCAAAGCAAAGTCCCACTTCCTTGAACCATCCTCCAAGTCACCTTACATAAGTCCAAATCCTATTCTAAATCATTTCTGACACCCTCTTACTGGAAGGCCTCCTGATTCCCATTGGTATGTGGGTTCCCTCACTACAAGCAGCAATACACCCAATTTGTTCAACCACAGATAATGGTTGAACCAACTAGGCATTTCACTGGAGAGCACTGACAAAGCAAAAACAAATAAACCAAGCAAATAACAAAAACACAAAACATGACTTTACCATAGAACTTGCATAAAATAGAACCATAAACCAACAAAACAAGAAAGAGGCCATACTCAGTTTAAATTAGACATAAGACATAAAATAGAATCACCACTGGGCACAGTGGCTCAAACCTGTAATCCCAGCACTTTGAGAGGCCGAGGTGGGCAGATCATGAGGTTAGGAGTTTGAGAACAGCCTGACTAACACGATGAAACCTCATCTCTACTAAAAATACAAAAATTAGCCGGGTATGGTAGTGTGCACCTGTAATCCCAGCTACTCAGAAGGCTGAGGCAGGAGAACTGCTTGAACCTGGGAGGTTGCAGTAAGCCAAGATCGTGCCACTGCACTCCCTCTTGGGCGACAGAGTGAGACTCTGTCTCGAAAAAAGAAAAAAAAATTAGAATTGAGTATCTCGAAATGAATAGAAAGAAATTATTTGACAAACAGTAGGAGGATAAGTGGATACGAATAGGAAAACTAGGGCAGGTCCCCACTTTAGGCTGAAGAAGAATAAATTTTACATATGTTAAAGAATCAAACAATTAATAAAAGATCAGCTGACATGTGATTATTTCCCCAGATCCATGGAAAGACAATGAACCTCTCATTTGGAAACAAGAACAAATAAAGACTGACCAATTTAGGTACAAATTCCTAGTACATAATGAAAAACTATATAAAAGTAAAATAAAGTGCCTGAGAAATACTTGCATCACAGTGACAATACACTTAAATCTGAAGCACAGACTTTATTCAAACTTGTGAGGAAAACATTACATGAGTATAGTCTATAACAGACTTCAAACAGTCTATAACAGAATTCAAAGAAGAAAACAGAGTAAACGTCTTGTATTCAAACCTGGAATTTATTAGTTTCATAGTACTGGGTAAGTTAGTTAACCTCTGTAACCTGTACTTATGCAGAACCATCTTCAATCCTCTCGGTGGTCTAAAGAGCTACCATTTTATAGTTATTACAGTAATAAGTTAGACAAACAAAAAATCAAAGCTGGAAATGTTGGGGGCATATGCTGGGAAGTCCCTTCATCACTGTTAGTATTTTATGTAGTTATAACACACAGAGGGAGTCACAACCCAGTCATCCAACACCTAGAAAACCTCTTAGCAGAAACTATCTGCTCATATTTCACAATATTATCCACAATGGCAAACAGAAACAGCTTAAAATTGTGTCTAACAAAAAAGATGTTAATGAATTGTGCTGTATTAACAAATAAATTATATAGTTATTAAAATAAATGGGAATGGCCGGGCGCAGTGGCTGAGACATGTAATTCAGCATTTAAGGAGGCTGAGGTGGGAAGACGGCTTGAGCCCAGGAGTTCAAGACCAGCCTGGGTAACATGGCAAAACCTCATCTCTACAAAAAATACAAAACGTAGCCAGGCATGGTGGTGTGCACCTGTAGTCCTAGCTACTTGGGAGGCTGAGGTGGGAGGATCACCTAAGCCTGGGAGGTCAAAGATATAGTGAGCTGAGATCATACCACTGCACTCTTAGCCTGGGCAACAGAGTAAGATCCTATCTCAGGAAACACACACACACACACACACACACACACACACACACACACACAAATAAAAATAAATGAGAAGGCTAGAAAATATTTAGGATGTAAAGTGACAAAAAAATGAAGACTACAAAAATGAAAATAAAGCTATCAATGGCTTAAGAGTTATAATGTGCCAGGCACCATTTGAGGCATTTTGGTCACATTTCATTTAATCTTCCCAACACCTACTAGAAAAGTAACATTATTCTCATTTTATAAAGCAGATACTAGGGCAAAGACAGGCTAAATAATTGGACAAGGTCACACAGCTGGGAAATGAAAAAGGCAGATATGAACCAAGATATGACTTTAAATGGTGTGTTTTTAATCACTGCACTCACTCACTTTTAGACATATATGATGATTCCAACTATGCCCAACTATGGAAATCTGGGAACAAACACTGCAAGATAATATACAAATATAAAATAACTGCAATATGGGAAAAGGATTAAAGGCAATTTAATTTTAAAAAACTATCAGCTTCAATGCTATATTACTAACCCAATGAAAACAACACAATTAAGTAATCAATATCTGACACCTCCAGTTCTCCACCGGAAGTTTAACTACAGTCATCTCTTTGTATATGTGGGGGATTGGTTCCAAAACCACCTACATATACCAAAATTTGTGCATACTCAGCAGTCGGCTCTATAGAACCCACACATATGAAAAGTTGGCCCTCCATATATAACAGTTTTGCATCTCATGAATACTGTAGTCTCTATACACATCTGGTTGGGAAAAAAAATCCATATATAAGTGGACCTATATAATCCAAACCTGTGTTGATCAAGAATCAACAGCATATATGACCTTGGAAAAAATCATGGCATTGCTTCCTGTCCAAATTACTCCTAATTTCACTCTTGTTTAGAAGAATGGGATGGAGGCAAAGAATGGTCCAAGATAAACACCAGAAACCATCAAAGCTGGATAGAGATCACTGGTCAAGGATGAGGAAGAAAAAGCTCAGGAGATAAAGACATGAGAGATCCAGAAGGAGATGTGCAAAATGCAGAGTAACTGGGGAAGGCAGGTGAGTTTCAGCAGACCTAGGCAGACAAAGGGGTGGAAAGAGAGATGCACTCCCAACCACAGGGGCTCTGCCTGCCTGCTTTTCCTCTTACAATCATCAGAGCTCCAACATGCTCCCCATAGAAACAGCATTGGTTGCTCTGTCCAGTTGTCTTTTGCTTTTTCCTAAGAAACTGGGTTCAGCAATGCTAGGTGGCAACATAAGAGCAGGTATAAACTCTTGCCATTCAGGTGCGTGTGCTGACAGGAAGCCAAGACACTTTCTTCTCAGACAGTGAATTAATACTCTTTCCACAATTACATCTTCAGTTGTACTTTCAGGATAACAAAAATCCTTTTCTAGTCAGAAATCAGATGACACTTTGAGGAGTGTCATCCTTCATAGGCGGTAAATGGAAAGAGAAGACGCTCTGGATTCTACGAGGGTTGGATTAGAAAGCCCATGTTAACAAGCACTTACTTGGGGGAGTGGGGAAAACAAAAGGATCTCACCTGGAGACACTCCAAGCTGTTTCACTCACTCATATTCTGCTTGCACAAGGGTCCTTCAAGTCTCCCTCCCAGAGATTCCCATGGATGGCAGCACTAGGCACTTGAACCAGTTTTCCAAAAGTCTTGGGGGTGGTATAGCCAGTAACACCCCCAGATTACTGGGGACACTTTTTCCCTGACTATATCACCTGTGCAATCACTTCAGAAGAATATGTCACAAAGAGTCAAGGCAAAGCTAATCTGTAGCAAAATATTCTGAGAAAAAGAAAGAAAGCTGAATGCTTCAACAGACATCAACATTTTAGGGGGACAGGGCTGGGGAAGGAGGGATGTACAACAGCATCCTGTAAATCTGATTTTACTGGTCGTACATCTCAGCCAGACCAGAATCAGTTATGTGCAAAATGATTAATCACTGTCTCCCTGAAATATTCAAGGTCCTCCTGCCTTTCCTTAGGATGGAAAAAAAAGGCGAACTCTGAAATATGATTTCAGGCTTTTCTTCATTCTATACTCTTTTAATAAAGTAGAACAAAAAATTTTGCCTTGGGTTTGGCTGAGTTACGGGGTTTATCTCCTAAGAGGCAAAGCTTCATTCCTCAGCCCAATCACCAAACTGAACCCAAGTTATAAGAAGTCTGATAGAGAAGGAAAAATGCTCATCCCATACCCTCAGGCATGAATTTATCAAATGTGGTTAACTGTTCTGTGAGACAGGTTTTCTCTTTGTATTTACAGAAAAGTGAACAATGCAGAACAAAATTAATTTAACTAACACACAAGTGCTGATGGTTGTGCATGACAAAGCCCAGTGTGTTTCTGACAAATGTGGCTGGTGAGTTACAAGAGAACATAGGGCACTGCTGGGGCAGAGGGGTAGGGAAGTGGGAGAACAAAGCCATGGAGCATTATCCCAGGCCCAGACTCCAGCTGGGCCCCCACCTACCTTCTCCGCGTACTCGGATACAATCTGCTTGATCTCGGCAGAGCAGAGTCCCACGATCTGGCCCACAGAGCTTGCGGTGAGACGGCTCTGCAAGCAAATTGAGGGAATGTTCTCAAAACCAAGCTTTGTCTTCCACAGCACTGGAAAATCTGAACACTCTATTACGGTAAAACAGATAATATTCCTAGGGGAAAATACAATTTGGCTTTGTCATGTATTACCGACAGGAAGGGTGAAAAGAAGCCTCAGGACAAACATGCAGCTACCTCCTGAGTCACTGAGCTGATGGTGCTAGATCCTCCTCGGACCCTGGGCATCCCTGAAAAATGGTTCTTCCCTTCTATGCCCCACCCCAAGGTCTCACCTCCTGAGGGTCAGCAAACAGAGCCTGCAGGGGATTTGGCAGGACTAGGACACAAGGAATAGAGAAGAGCATGGAAAAGGACAAAGAATCTCAGAACTCTAAAATATCTGTTTATTACCATAGGCCCTTCCCAGGCCTCAAAAGAAATGATCCTTTCAAAGCCCTTGGCTATACCTCCCGGACAGGCTTTGAGATCTGGAAAGACCAACTATAATCTCAAAATCCTACTTCCTACCTAAACAGTGTAACAAGAAAGCAGAAGACAAGAGCTGCCTCAGCATGAGGCATAACTCGTAGTTACACTGAGGCAGGGCCAGCCCCCCCTTCTGCAAAGGCCCTGTGAACCTCCCGGCAAGAATATTCTGCTTTCAAAGGGGTCTTCCAGTCTCCCTCCTAGAGGTTCCCATAGAGGGCAGTACTAGGCATTAAAAACAGTTTACCAAAAGGAACTCCCCAGGAAAGAGGAGGTACGGTATGCTGGTGTGAGGAGAGCTCTGGAGAAAGTCGGCTCTCTGGGAGAAGACCCCCAGCAGAGCAAGGTGGTGCCAAGTCCCTATCCCCATACCTCCCCCACTCCCCCTCACCTCCTCATTTGCCATGGCGGTCATCTTGGTCATCAGCGACTGTATACGCTGCTGAAAGAGGAATGGATGGGAGCAGCAGTGAGCGGTTCTGAAGAGGTAAGACAGAAGCGATATGCCTACATGGATCTTTGTAGTGATATCCAAGAGTGTCTTCCTTGATCTCATCTTACGTGAGCCTCAAAGACAGGTAACAAAAGGAAACTGGAACGTGTGAAAGGCCCGTTCACTGTGGGAGGTGCTGGCCACTTGGAAAAGCTAGGGATAAGAGTACAATTTCTCCCAAAATGACTTACACAGAAATCTCAGACCTACATGGACCACACACCTCTTCAGCTGCTCGAAGCTCATCTTCCTCATGGGCATCACCTTTTTCCGTAGCTGAGAGCCCTGCTGGAAGTGCCGTTTTCTTGTCCTCGGCCTGCAAGGGAAGTTGTGAAAACAGCTGAGCACTGGAATTGGAGACTCAGCAGAGAAAGGACAATACTGCCAAGAGGCATGAGTTTGAAAGAAACACAGACCTGCAGAGCAGCATCACCCTGAGAGAATGGATACTCCAAAGGCCTGAACATCCACTCAAGTACAAGGCAGGCAGGTTAAGCTTCAGGAACTGGCAAATGACTATTTCCATGTCCCAACTGCTCACTTATTAAATTCAGGCCACACACATTTGCCTGACTTACCCTTGCACTTTGACTGGATCTTCTCCCTACTTTAACACTTTCAAGAGCAGATCACTACCAAAGGAGTTTCTTCAAACTGCCCATTAAGACCAATTAGTGAGACATAAAAGTAATTTGGCAGGTCTGACTAGCTCTGTATAAATTAACATAATAGAACATGCCAGAGTACTTTGTAGTGAGGGGTTAAGTACTGCTTAGTGAAACTTTTGTTTTGGGGGTATTAGTGTGTGTATACTGAATCATGACAAAAAATGACATGTTTACTGCTCACAGTAATCCAGTTTGAATACCACTGATCTGAAGGATGAAAACTGCCTTATCTGATGATCAAGCAGCATGCTCTGGACTCAGTCCCAGGCTCTAAATGAACCACATCAAACTCAAGGCACCCTGGATTAGCTCCTCCTCCTCAACCATGGGCTACAGGTTTTAATTCTATCTCTGTAGTCCACCAGCTGGGTGACCTCTGATCTCTGTATGTTAAGGATCTCTAGGGTCAAAAGAGAGATTTGGTCTCAGATGCCCTTCTTGGGCCATCCCAACGCTAGGATGCTTTTCTATAACGAGTCTACCACTGCCCATGGGAACACTCTGAGCTCCTAACTGCTTGGGCACATCTATAGGGGATGAGACTTCTAATTCAAATGTGCCCTCTGACATAAGAATGACAGGACAAGCACAATTTGAACACTATTTCATGAACTTCTCATGATTTTTCCAATCATAATGAAATTGCCCAGTCATATATAAAGACAATCTTTTCAGACTTAAATTACACATCAAACTAAAGTACACATCAAACCCTTATTATATACCAGATACAACATGATAATAGTCAAATCCAGAAAACACACTGTTGGTGCCTGTAGTGACTGCGATAACAATCACCACAGGAAGCAGAAGGGAAGCCTAGGAGAGCTATACAGTGGAGTGGGTGGCAGGGGAACATCAAGGGGAATGAGTCCTGTTCAAGAAATCTCGGGGTCAGGTGGAGAATAGTAAGAGGTTAATAATAGATCTTTTTAAGAGGCCACTGACCACTTTAGCTGACACTTTATTATTTAGAAGGCAGAGGCTATGAACACAGGACCTTATGTTAGACAGACCTCTGGGTTCAGATTCTTATTAATTCACTTTAGAGCTGTGTGACCTTGGACAAATCACTGAGCCTCTCTGAGCATTAGCTTTCTGACCTGAAAAGCAGAAATATGTATCCTCCTCACAGAGCTGTTCAAGGGAGTAAGTGAAAACATACAGAACCCTTAATATAGAGCCTAGAACACAGAAGCGGTTTGGCATCATAGATTTATGCACCTGCCCTGCTGCTGACAATGAAGCATCATTAGTAAACACATAAATTAACAGAAATCTTTGGGCATCCTTTGTGAAGTTAGAAAAGCCCTTCTGACTTACCTGGCTCTCCGATGATTGGCTGTTTCAGCAGAGGGCAGACCTGTAATTCACAGTTGTGCTCTACCTCACTGCTAGCATCCTGTTGACATCTGTCTAGAGTCTCTCGTCTCGGACAAGGAGTGGTCTAGGAGCCCTGGCAGTGGACTTCACCTTCATACTGTAGAACTACTAGACCCCATGTGACTGACCCTGGGCCATAACTTTCAATCACCCCTCATTTCCAGCCCCAGGATGAGACTGCTGCTTTGCTCCCCAATCTGCAGAGGTGGCAAGCTAGAAAAGCCAGGACGGAGATGCAGGGGCCAAAGGCAGCTCACACATTCCTGCCATCACAGCCTGTTCAGGGACCCGTGCTTGGGCAGCAGCAGCCCTGCCATCCCCTTCCTGGGCTTCCCAGGGAGCTGCTACCCAGCCTGTGAGTGTAAGTCAGAGGTGAGATAAGTCACTTCCATCTCTCAAGTATTATCTCCTATTATCTATGCTTTTCTTACCTTCTCTATTTTGCTCTGGCGGCTAAATCCATATCTCCTGCAGGCCACAAAAAAGGAGTTGAATTACTACTCAAAAAATTATAATAAATTCAGTCAAATGCATTTTGGTTGACTTTTTACATGAAAAGCATCAAGGGAATTTATGCCATTTGGTGACTAGAGAAAATGTTACAAGGCCTAAATTACAAACATATTCCACTGTCTTTTGAATAAAGGGCCAGCCACTCTACTTGCTATGCAAATACTATAATGTAAATTGGAAGTCTCAGACAGTATAGAGTACAACATTTTCCTTAAGTGAAATCATGACTTTTTGAATCAGGAACCGCATTTCTGAGCCACAGTTTAAGATAAAAGTCTTAAAAATATCTATACAAACAAATGTAAATATGTTTGCTTAAGCCAAACATGCTCCTTAATGGCTACTTAGATAACATAGAGTCTAGCACACTTTTTATTCTCAAACATAATTCAAGCATGATGCTGATAATGTGTATTCACTTCACACAACTTTAAATTCAAAGAAACACACAAGTACAATTCAGTTTAAAAGAGTTTATTTCCTGGCTCTAATTAATCTATATATATATTTTTAAAAAAAGCAAGTATACCAGTGCAAAAACCATTCAACCTCCAACAAAAAGCAAAATGCAAAACACCTAGCCCCATACACCTTTAAGAAATTTGTAAGAAAATAAAGTTAATGCAAACAGTTAAGAAGAACAAATTGAGCCGGGTGCAGTGGTTCACACCTGTAATCCCAGCACTTTAGGAGGCTGAGTCAGGCCCATCACCTGACGTAAGGAGTTCACCAGCCTGGCCAAATGGTAAAACCCTGTCTCTACTAAAAACGCAAAAAGTAGCCAGGCATAGTGGCACATGCCTGTAGTCCGTTACTTGGGAGGCTGAAACTCCAGAATCGCTCAAACCCGGGAGGTAGAGGTTGCAGTGAGCTGAGACTGCTCCACTGGACTCCAGCCTGGGCAACAGAGCTAGACTCTGTCTCTAAATAAATAAAGAAAGAACAATAAAGAACAAATTAAAGGCCACTCTCTGCCTTGCTTCTGCATGCCTCACTTGCTGTGCCGTGTGCTGGCCTCTCACCTGGTCTTGATCCTCCAGTTTCACTTCCCACACTCTTTCTGCCCATTCCTTGTCCAACTTCTGCACTGGCCTCATGCACTTTTATCAATGGCAGGCCTCTTCCCTCATCAAAAAACAGAACATCCTCAGGAGTCTCACAAGGCCTCTCTTCCATGGCTCAGCCTAACAACCATTTCACCTCCCACCATCAGCACCTTCTGCGTTCCTGTTACACTTACTACCTAAACAGAGAGCTCTGCACACACTAAGCTCTTCTCTTCTCTCCACTGCTTCCCCACTTACCCTTCACCCCTCAACTCTAAAGCCTTCTCCCCTGTGAAGCATCTCCCATGCACATGTGCTCAGCCTGGCCTACCCATCCCTGCATCTGTTCATGTTCCTCTCACTTCCCAGATGGTGATTACCTGCAACTACTACATATCTGTATATTATCCTGAGAGCAATAATTCTACTTTTACATCTGGTTTTTCCAATATTCACTGAACATACAACTAAACATAAGTGAAAAAAGTGGGAAAATCAAGAAGCCAAAAGTATCATCTGACCTTGCAACAGATTGTCCTATAACTGGGGAGGCCAAAAAGTCACTGCTGGGCACAGTGCCCCCACCGTTTAGAAATAAACCTATAGGTCCAAAGTGTAGCAGACCGAGGTTAAACTTTTGCTATCCACACGAATTCTGTAAAGTACCTTATGGTAGATTCTGTGGACTGGCTTAATATCTATTGCGTCTTCCAGTACTGCAGAGGCTGGAAAAGAGACTATTTTCCATACTCCCTTGCACCTAGGGTTCTGAGTACTATTAAGGTTCCACCAATCAGATTCATCTGCTAGAGTTTTGAATATGGAACAGTTAAAGGAGGAGAGAGGGAGGCATAAAGGATCCACTGTGTTACGTGGATCACAGTAGAAACAATCATGTTCTGGGGCTAGCAGCTATTACAGTGGCTTCTAGCTAGCTTTCTGATCCTGGAGGCAGAAACGGCGTCCTGAGCTCCAGTTCTAATGTGCAGCTTGGGAGCTGACCCTGGCTCAGCCTAGTTTTCCTCCAGCCCTATAACCAATCCCTTCCACTGAAACTAGTGGGAGGGTACTGTTTTCTCAACCAGGGAACCCTGAATAATACAGGGTCTTCCCAAAGTTTCCCACTCCTATAGAAGTGTCCTTGCATCTTAAGTATTCATCCTTCCTTTTTTTATGCCTTTAGTCTGTGGAGACTTTTAGGGCAGAAGACATACGGCCCTTATCTAAGGTCCAGGGACTTCATGGGTTTTCCAAATAAGGAAGTAAACAACCAAATCTGAGTGACTTGATTCCCAGAATTCACCTACTCCTCCTTAAAGACAGAGGCTCTGTGAAGACTCTTCTAAGTAACCAAAACTACATTAGCCCACCAGATGTGAGCTTCTGTGTTTACACAGCCAGTGCACTCATTGCATGGTGAACATAATTATCTGTCATGAGTAAACCTCTAAGCCTGTCTGTTGAACTCCTGGAGAGGAAGAAATTTGCTTCATTCATTTTTAAAAAGTATTTTTAAAACTGACTTATAGTTCATATAGTATAAAATTCACATTTTAAAGTGTCTTGCTTACTAGATTTTAGTGTATTCACAATGTTGTGCAACCATCACCACTATCGAAATCAAGAAAAGTTCCATCACCTCAAAAAGAACTCTGGTACTATTAGCAGTTAATCTCAATTTTTCCCTCTTCCCAGCCCTTGGCTACCACTGATCTGCCTTCTGTCTCTATGGATTTGCCAATTCTGGAGATTTCATAGAAATGAAATCACTCAATATGTGGCCTTTGTGTCCGGTTTCTACAACTCATGAGAATACTTTCAAAGTTCATCCAGGTTGAAGCATGAATCATGACTTAATTCCATTTTATGGCTCAATAATATCCCATTAGATGGGTAAACCACATTTTGTTTCATCAGCTGATAGACATGTGGGTTGTTTCTACTTTTTAGCAATTATGAATTGCTAAATTCATAACTGTGTAATATATTATGCAATATATTTACAGTGCTACTATAAATACTCATGTACAGCTTCATTCACTTCAATATCGCCATTGCCGGGCAGTTCAGTGCCTGGCATATAGTAGGCACTCAATCAATGATTGCTGCATGAATAAAGAGTCCACATGATTTTTCTAAAGGCATCCTCTGTGTCACATAGTGGTGAGGTTTCCATGACAAAGCTCTGTCCTCAATTGCCTATTAACTACTGCCTCCCTTTCCTCTTTTCCTGTCGGCCCTGCCCATTTCCCCCAAATGCCACTCTGATCTGCAGTGCCGCATGCTTCCACTTGCTCCTGCTTTCCTCTTTAGCTCTGATGCATCAACTCTTGCTATCCACACTGTCAGCACCAAAGAGCTCCTCTCATCATCCAGTTCACTTCCTCATACCTTAGACCCGGGACTTGGTCTTTAAATCATGGCTGTACATTTACAATAGCACAGTACAAAAGAAATATAAGAAAGGACACATAGACAATTTTTAAATTAGTAGGTTAGTAGGTTCACATGGTCAAGTTATTCGAAAGACATTTTCCAATAACTAAATCAAGCACAAATTTTTAAATTTAAATTTAACTTAATTAAAATTTAAATTCTGTTCCTGAGCCACACTAGTCGCATTTCAATTACTCAACAGCCACATATGGTTAGTGGCTACCATACTGGACACTGCAATTCCAGAAAGCAAACTAACTTTTAAGAACAATAACCTCAGGCCAAACTAAGACAGTTATCTATTTGGAATACATAACAAAATAAGGACATAAAAAGCCCTAAATACTAAGGACTGAATTCATTTGACAAGAACTTACTAAATACCTTTTATGAGCATGCCATTGGCCTTTATCTTCATAGGAGACACAAACAGGTTGGGAGAGATATGTCTTATTTTATTTATTAATACAGAATACTGGAGTTAGCCTATTCCTCAGTATTCAAGGCCTAATTCTGAGTTGCCTAGAATGATTTCAAGGCAACTCAATACGTGAATACTGAGGAATAGGCTAACTCCAGCATTCTGGTGGCTGTACTCCAAAGCTCCTCTTGAAAGTTGAATATATAACACATAAAATGCATTTCCCCACAGTAGCAGTTTCATAGCATGGTTAGGTGCTTAAGTTAGCCTCTCAAAATGGACCGAACCCATAATACAATTGAAATATTATAGGTGTGAAACTGTTTACATCCGAAATCAAAACTATTGAGTCTTGTTTTCCTCACACCATTAACACTTAGAAAAATATACCCAAATATGTTTTTTAACAGATAAACAGTCTTTAAGGCTTTCAGCGTAGTTGGCAAGGCTCATAATTCACCTTTAAGTAAGCAACCGAGAGTCAAAATAGGGGGAATATGGAATGCTGACCTAAAAGCCAGAGGGCACTGTGAGTGAAATGCTGATTAGTGACCTTCAACCTCAAAGAAGAAACACTGATTTCAGAACTTCTTACTCTAAAAGTCAAAATATTTTTCCCCTGACAAGAGATAAGATAAGGTAGAAAACAGAAACAATGGCAGGGGGATCTGGACTCCTAAAGCTGTGATGCCATACTGCAGTTGGGGGTGGGTGAGGAAGTGAGGAATCCTGCCGTTAAAGAGAAAGGGAGGATGGAGCAAAGTGAGTCATAGGGCCAGTAGAGGGCCAGCCTTCCTAGATGGGGGCAGGGAAGAAAAGGGCCAGAGTGAGACTTCCCATACTCGTAGCTAGAGAGAGGGCTAGCGTGAGGAGCAATAAGTCAAGGCATTCATGGGCTGTCGCCCCAAAATATAGCACGCTAATATGCTGAATAACTTGAATTAAAGGTACTTGAAGGTCAGCAGATGTTAGAATAGGCTTTTTTATCTTATCTGTATAAAGACTGGACCTGTTAAAGAAAACACAAGTGTCTTCTATCCACTCCCTGAAATCTCATTATTTACCACAGAGCAAAAGACTGAAAATTGGATAAGATACCTAGAACCCAAACCATGGTCCGCTTCCATCCCATTCAATTTCCACAGAGTAATTTATTAACCATGGTCTGATTCATTTCCCCTAAACATCATTTACTACCCCTCAAATTGCCATATTTCCCCATCTGCCTTTCCCCTGTGAAGAAGGATATACATGCATCTGGACATCACTGGGTTACTGGGTAGTCAGTCACTCTTGTGGTTTTCCCCACACAATAATAAATTATGTATACCATTCTCTCCTGCTAATCTGCCTTTTGTCAGTTCATTTTCAGTGAACCTTCAGAGCGCCAAGGGTAAGCCTTCCCTCTTCACTCACAGGTAAACACACAAGAACAAGGAGAATTGGAAGGGGAAAAGGTCACATCTGAGGGCATTTGAAAAACTGAAAACTGTTGCTGCTAATAATGATGATTACAGTAAGGAGAATAATGACAGCAGCTAGTGGTTAACATTTACTGAGTGTTTCCTACATTGAACCAACTGCTCAAAATTATGTATTTATGTACATTTAGAACAGCACAGTACAAAAGAAGTATAAGGAAAGACACATGTACAATTTTTAAATTAGGTTAGTAGGTTCACATGCCCAGGTTATTCCAAAGATAAACATTTTCCAATAACCAAATCAAGCACAAATTTTTAAATTTAAATTTAACTTAATTAAAATCAAAATTTGTTCTGGAGCCACACTAGTCGCATTTATATTGGTACATATATATTGAGCCTCTTAATAGTTTATGACCTTAATTAAGAAGGTCATTTTTTAAACTTTCTGAATGTTGTCATTATTAGTTTCAAAGAGGAGAATGAGCTAAATATACTATCAGAATGTCCTAAGTACCCACTACCCCACCTACCACAAACTTACCCTCTCCTTGCCAAAAAAGCTAAAAAGAAAATAACATCTCTCTCCTGTCCCCAAAAACCCAAAACCGAAAACCTTCAGGAAAACGCCTACCGTAGCCTTAGAAATTAGCATAAGTCAGCATGACCGTAACAACAGAAGCCAAAATTGGTATCAAGACACTGCTCTTTCTTACTCTCAGAATTTGAGAAGAGTCAAGCAAAACCTGTCTTGCCTCCTTTCCTAAAGAGAGCCAAGCCAGACTCTCACCTCAAACTGCATCAGTCACTCCTGAGGACAGGCAGGGAGGTTAAATCAGCAAGTTAAAGCCTCACCTGCCCATCTGCAGCTGGGCATGGCTAGAGAGACTCTCGTGATTCCTGGGGCTGGCTTCCTAAGTACACAACGCATCCACTAGCACAGTGCCCCATGCTTAGAAGGGTCCTGCACTTGGCTGTTGTTGCTGTCTTTAAATTCTTAATAATTATCATTAATAACTGCTAACAAGGTACTCTGCATTTTCATTACATAGCTAGTCCTGGTAATGCCTTACTTGGAGGAGGCATTTAATTCACAGCGGTAACTAGTGAAATCTAGGGACAGCCATCACACGCAGCGTAGGGCCAGAACTACTTCAACTTCCTTTGAAAGAGACAAGTTTTTATTCTTAGGAAGAAAAAAATTAAAAACAAACAAAAACAACTGCATGCACTTCCATTTGGAAATTAGAGTAATTAAGCCTAATTTCCCGATGGTTCTCTCCAGTACCCTAGAGAGCACGCAAAGCCATCGGATGCTCACTTAAAGAAATGCCAGTGGCAGTGCAGTTAGTTCCAGCCACTCTACAGGGGTTGGGCTGTGAGGCAGAGCAGCACACGGGAGCCTCTCCCAACACAAAGGAAGGCAGCACAAGGAGACTTACATCAAGGTATCAGTTACCCTAAAAGAGAATGCACATGACACAAAAGAAGGTTAATACCCAGTGCCAACCAAAATATTCAATGGGGAGAAGCATGTCCTTGCATTTTTTTTAAAAGTAAAAACTAAGGATATAAGATTTTTTGTTTAACTAGAGATGTTTTAAGAAGTGATAAAACTATTTCTAAAGTCTTCATTTTCCTAGTTAGAACAATAGTCACAGGAAATCAAAATTATTATTCTAACACTTACAGTGTAATCACTGAACTGCTTTCATTGCATTCATTTACCTCAAGATTTTAATAAATAGCAGAGGCATGATGGACAGACTACCCCAGCCTCTGCAAATGCCTGGAACACGCCAACTCCCAAAGGAGGGCAGAGCCAGGTGCACATTTCTATAGAAGGATTACAAAGGATACCCATAGAAACAGGTAATTAATTACCAGAGAAAAGTCCCTGATATTGGAAATCTCATGGTTGAAAGTAGAAACTCAATCAGGTAGAAGCCAATCTAGTTAATCCAAATGAAGCAAGTTAAATTAGCTTTTCTTTTAAATGGTTTTATAAAAAAGACACCTAGACTGGGTCCCACTCATTACCTGCCATATTCCAAAAGCGTAGCATGGATTCGAGATTCTTCATCAAGCAGCTCCTCTGCTCCCTGGTGGCGTTTGTATTTCCGACGGGGCTTGTACACTTCCTGTGGATGAGACAGTCAAGTTACTGAGGGTGAGAAGGCTCTCCTCTGAACTGGCTGCTGGATGCCTCCAGCCAGTAAGTAGGAGTGGGCTCTTTCCCCAGCACAGCCTGGATGTCCACAGCCCTGCTACAGGGGTACAGAAGGCACTCAGGGTGGCTGCCTTCAAGGAGTCTACTTCATTCTTTTTAACTAGATGTGCTATTTCTTTTCTTTTTTTTTTGAGATGCAGTCTTGCTCTATTACCCAAGCTAGAGTGCAATGGGCTCACTGCAACTTCCACTCCTTGGGTTCCAGCAATTCTCCCGCCTCATCCTCCCAAGTGGCTGGGATTACAGGCGTGCACCACCACGCCCAGCTAATTTTTGTATTTTTAGTAGAGACGGAGTTTCATGATGTTGGCCAGGTTGTTGTCAAACAACCTGGCTGGGATTACAGGGCGTGAGCCACTGTGCCTAGCTGATGGACTATTTCTTAATATAGATGTTTCCTAGTTTATTTAACCTTCATGGAGGTACATTTAGGTTATTTCCAAGCTCTTATTAAAGACAATATTTATACTTGAATAAGTAGATTGCTAGGACAAGTGAAATCACTAGTTTGATGGTGTTTATGCTACCAAGTTGAGCCAAAAGACAATCTGTACTGATTCATGTGCCCACCAATTTGTTAATGACACCTTTGGCAACAAAAAATATTCACAAGCCTTCTTGATACATGAGTGAAAAATATTTCACTGCTTTGATTAGCCTTCCCCAAATTATTAGTGAGGCTGGAAATCTTATTTGCCACTTATCTTGTTCAAATCTTTCATTTTCCTAAACTGTCAATTTTTTTTTAACTGATTTGTAAACATGTTATATAATCTGAGTACTAATCCTTTGACTTTTATTTAGGTAACAAATAACTTTCATTTACTGAGTATTGGTCCTTTGACTTTTATTTAGGTAGCAAATAACTTTCATCCAATTTATTGTCAATTTTGTTTCAACTTGGTGCTTTTTGGTCCCATGACATTCTAAATTTTTATGTAGCCAAATTTATCACTTTCTTTATAGTTCAAGATTTTTATCATACTTCTTATCCCAGAGATTATATAAAAATTCTCAGATGTTATTTTTATAGTTATATTTAGCCTACAGATTACATGTAGCCTTTTAATCCATTTGGACTTTTTAATATAGTGAACTGTAAGAATCTAAGAGTTTATTGCCCTCTTCAATTCCTTCTGTTTTATGTTTCTCCACCTTGTCTCCACTGTTCTTTTTCCAAATCTCCTAGCTATTCTTACTCATTTTCTCTTTAAAGGATTTCTAGTGTCAATTTGTCAAGTTTGTTACAAAAAACTCTGTTGGGTTTTCATTAGAATCACACCACACCTGTAGAATGGGGAAGAACTGACATATTTGTAAAACTGAGTCTTGCCTTGAGAAGCAAGGAAGCAGGTTTGCTACTGTACTGAA
Organism: Plecturocebus donacophilus; assembly: GCA_004027715.1. Classification (NCBI taxonomy): domain Eukaryota; kingdom Metazoa; phylum Chordata; class Mammalia; order Primates; family Pitheciidae; genus Plecturocebus; species Plecturocebus donacophilus. Next base: position 36,044 of record PVKP010004806.1, on the reverse strand, counting down.
GTGTTTCTTATTCTTTAATAAAGTTTTCCAGAAAGAATACAAGCTGTTTTACAGTTACTACCCATCCAGACCTTTCCACCACCCAGAGCCAGAAACCAGTTCACCAATCACAGATGTTAACCCAGAATCCCATCCAGCACAAAAAACAAAATAAATAAACAAAAAAACCCATCTTAAATAGCAAAGAAGATTTCAATTCTTTTAGCTTTAATATCAGAAAAGGAGAGTGGATACAAACGCTTCAGAGATATACAGCTTTTTAACAAAAGTGTTTGGGGGTTTAACCTGAAGAGAATTTATGATAAAATGTACTGGAAACTTTCACTGAATTTTTAAATTATTATAGTGTGATTTAGTTATAAATATAGAAGCAAATATCCATCAATCTACCATGAGTTATATTCTAAATTCACATACATGCACACATATATATCCTAAACAATACATGTGGCATGCTGTAAGTGATCAATAAATGCAGGTCTTCATCCCCACATGAAGTGGTTTGTCAATCTGTCCCAAATGAATGTCCTCTTGACTGTCAAACAGTACCCTCTAGTATTTACTCAGGGCTCCTGATGCAGGAGGGCAGCTACTATGCCAGCAAGGCATTTGGGCTGCTCATCCCCACATTTCTTCTTCCTTACTACCTGGGTTTACTGCATCTGATCACTACCTAGACATCACCACCAAAAGCATTACTATCAGGCTTTTCCAGATAGTGGCATTTTATTTTAATTGGATGTTCCCCATGGATAATTCTGGTTAATTTTATTACTATTTTACTTTAATATACAGTTTCGAGCATACAGAAAAACATTCTTTCTGTAATACACACTATACAATCTCAAACAATTTTGTGGAAAAGGAAATAGAACAGGGCCTGAGACAACGCTAAAGGGTTGTTCTTAAAAACTCCTGCCACAAATATTCCCCAGTTTACTGCTGGTGTCTACATGAATAACATAAAATAGACTTACAGGGAGATGCAAAATATAATCAAACTACATGACATCGATTACTGTGCCTGGTTTAGTTTCCACTGAGCTCTACTATTACAGCTTGAGCTTAACTTTTATTGTCCTTAGTTACAACTGAAAGAGTCAATAACCCAAGATAACAAATTGGATTCTTCTTAAAAAAAAAAAAAAAAAAAAAGACTACCTCCAAAACAAGAACATACTGACACCAACAGCTAAAAGGACATTTTATTCTGCCAAACAACGACAATGTTGGCTTTTGTGAATTATTCTTCACATGTTAAAGTATAAAACTTCATATACATCTCATCTTTCTTTTACACTTTATAACCACACTATGAAGTAGAGACAGGGCACACACTGTTAACTTCACTTTACTACTGAGGAAGCAGACACTGAATAATTTGTCCAAGATCCATAGGACATTATGAAGCCTGGCCCTATGTAACCTGGTTTCTTATTTCAAGGCTTGCCCCCGACATTAACTTGCCCAGTGTTGTCATTCTAGCCACCCACTTGCCATTTCAGCTAGCCCTCTCACAAGACTCATTCTACAATCTGAAGCTGCCACATGGATCACAACAATGGTCTGCTTAAGTAACACAACCTAAATGCCAGGGGTTTACAAGCCAACTATAAAGAGCTATTGCTAAGTCACCCTTTAAAGCAACAGGTGTCAGGAATGCTGATTTCTAGTCCCATATTTGCCACTAATCAGCTGCATGACCTTGGGAAAGGAAGTTTCCCTCAATGGGCCTCAGTTTCTGCATCTGTAAAATGAAGTTGTACTAATAGACCTTGAAGGATGCTCCCAGGGTCTCTTCCTTTGTGTTCCTTTAATCCTGTAAAGATACTGACTTGGTAATTATTAATTCCACATAATTCCATCAAAAATTTTAAATCTGAAACTAATAAAAAATATACTATGCTTTACATAATGTGCTCTTAAAAAGGAATATATAATCAATTTATCCTTCTGTCATTAATCATGGTAACAACAGTTATAGTTATCAATTACTGAATAGTAGGTATGTGCCAGGCACATTCTGCTGTATCTGTGCTGCCCATTTGATCCCCATATCTATGAGGGTAGTTATCTTTGTTTTCCTTCTATAGATGAACTTAGGCACACAGAAGTTAAAAAGCTTGCTGATGGCGAAAAAGGCAGTAAGTGATAAAAACAGGATGACTCCAGAACTAAGACACTTAAGCACTTTGCAAAATGTTTCATATCTCTATTTTCATCACCCTTTATCTAGGTTCTAATATTTGTTTTTGCAGATGCTAAAAAGCACACATGCAGGGTTAAAAAAATTAAGGTGTCCCTTTTGTAAAGTAGAGAACTCCTGCACTGTGAGAGTCAGAGTTCTACTTTGTAGGTCTGGTTACAAGTCAGGTTCACCTGTCAGAGAAATTACTGAGTTCACATTCCTCAAGGCAGGGAAGGGAGGCAGAACAGTACAGCACCATGGCAGTGTCTCACAATTACTGTAGACAACTTTTTTACTGAAATAATGGAGCAGGCAGTGAAACAGTCACCACCAAGCTGGCATTCTACACTCAAAAGCTCCAGTGGGCCAGTCCACACCCAACTGAACAGGAAGCTGACCTTAACAGCTCATCCTCACATCCCAAACCCAATTCCAACACATCTATCTTACTTAGCTTATGTGTCCTGTCAGTAACTCTGCCTTTCACCTAAAGCGACTCCACAGATGTCCTGAAAAATCTTGTAAGAAAAAGTTACTACAAATGGGACAAATCAATGCTTCTTAAAAATTCTCACATTAATAAAACAACAAAAATGAAGTGCTTAGGTACTGACTGAAGGAAATGATGAAAGGCAGATGGATGGCAATCATTTCTGCAGAATTTTCTTCAGAGACACCCCTCCCCCTTGTTCTTCCACTCTCTTTTACATGAGCTCTGCTATGTCAGTATATATCTTCTGCTCTTTGAAGTATAGCACAAGTCCCACCTCAGGTCTCCTTGAGTCTGTACTAAACAGTATGAGTCGGTGGGTAAGAATAAGACTGTTGTGTTATATAAGTGAGCTAAAGATGTTTCCTATGTTGTAGACTTCTTCATAGAAGACTGACACCCATTGGCTCAAAAGCTGACCAGCACAAACTCAAATTTTTACATAACAAAATGTTTTATACATAGCCTAAATAATAAGATTTATTTTTTGTCATTGAGACCCTGCCTACGTTGCAAACCCTTCAAAACGGTTGGCATTTTCTAACCATAGACAGGATAAGCCCTGTGGCTATGAAGACCTCAAGCCACTAAGGCTCTTCATAGGCCTCTGACCCACAGACTCCCTATGTGATGCTGAGCAACATCCCCAAGACAGATGAGCTTCCTCTACGATCTGGGGGACTTCCTTTCCCCTCCTCCCACTCTGGACGTTGGCCCTGCATCCAAGCTTCTGGGTGGTCTCATGGTGCAAGGGACTCTTCTACCCTGCAAGCAAACCTGTCAAAGTATCACCCAAATAAAGCTTATATATGCTGCTGCCACTTCTAAGGATGGCTAAACACAATCAGCTAAAGACTTAATATTTAAATACTTTTATGTTATGTCTAAGCAAGAATAAGTAAAAGCCTATTGGTTGAGGTGCAAAACGCATCATGCTGACCAAAAAGATAACAACAGGACAGCCCCCACCTGGCACCCATTCTTTGTCTGGGCAAAAGGTCTTCAAATGAGAAGTCACAGTCAATGTTCCCATAGGAACTGAAGAGGTGGTGGGAGAGAACCCAACCACTCTGGATGCATTTGAGTCTCTGGGACCCAAATAAGTAATATCCCAGGGCCCTGAAGTAAGTCAGCAATAGTACTGCAAAATTGGTGCCAGGAATATGTGGGAAAGCAGAGATCAGGTGAAAAGCCAGAAAAGTGGAGGAGTGCCAACACCTTTTGAGTTAGAGTCAGGTACAATATCAAAATCTGGCTCCCTCTTCCTAGCTCTGCAGCTACATAGGGAATTTATTAATCTTTCTGGGCTTCAATTTCCTGATTTGTAAGATGGAAATAATATATAACTCATTGAGTGTTAACGAGGGATAAAGGAGCTAATACTTGTTAAATGCCTACTGAAATGCCGGGCACATGGTAGGCACTTAATATATACACAGCAGCTACACACATATTTTATAAAAGGCTGGGTCTAAAATCTTTTATATTTTATAAAAGGCTGGGCCTACTATGTGTTTGACCTTATTTTATTCCTTAATTTTCCATTCACAACTTAAAATTAAGGATTTCCTTTACTAAGGGAGAAATTTTCCTTGAGGAGCAAGACAATAAATAAAATTATGAGAGGTTTAATTTTGTTGTACTGACTCACAAGAATAGGTCAGGGATATGCACCACAGCCCTAGAGTCTCTGAGAATTTTTGGGACTCTCACTTCAAGTCAGCTAAGGAAGGGCTTACAGAAATGGCAGGAGGGAGGGAGGAAAGTTAATGGTGATGGAGCTCAGCTAAGAAACCTATGCAGACAGCTCCTGGAAGTGAGGGGTATTTTCAGCAGATGAGAAAAAGAAAACCCAAAGACAACCTTTAGCCATCCATAAAGATTCTTTATCATTCCTGCTGAAAATGTATTGCTGATTAACTGAGGGTAAATTCATGCATGAGAAAGCAAATAAACAATACAAATTATAACCAGGGACTCATAATTTTTTTTCCATTTCCTTTTTTTTTTTTTTGATACAGGGTCTTACTCTGTCACCCAAGCTAGAGCACAGTGAAACAATCACAGCTCACTGCAGCCTCAACCTCCCTAGGCTCAGGTGATCCTCCCACCTCAGCCTCCTGAGGAGCTGGGACTACATGTGCATGCCACCATGCCTGGCTAATTTTAGTATTTTTTATAGAGATGAGGTTTCATCATATTGGCCAGGCTGGTCTCAAACTCCTGAGCTCAAGTAATCTGCCCATCTCTGCCTCCCAAAGTGCTAGGATTATGGGCATGACCACCAAGTCTGGCACATTTTCCTTCATTCTGATACTATTTTCTCATCAGCTGGCAAACAGCATTTTATTCTAGAAGCTCACAGCAGTGCAGTTATAAGACTGGGTTTGAGTACTGCCTCCACCATCACCACTGTGACATTGGGCAACTTATATATAACCTATCTGTGTTTCAATTTCCTCATTTGTTAAAAACAACAACAACAAACTGCTACTTCATGGGATTCTTGTGAGGACTAGATAAGTTAGAGATGAACACTCAGAAGAATGTTTGGGCACTATGTAAGTATTTGTCATTATCACATGTTCTTTAATTCTCTGCAATCACATTACAAGCAGAAGTGAATTTAAAAAAAAAAACTTCCATTAAAAATGAGAAGAAAAATTAATGTGCCTCTAGGGGCCTTAACTATTCCATGGGCATAGAGATGTCAGGCCCACTTTCAGTACTAAGATGACTGAAAGCTATACTCGCCTTTTTTTCCAAGCTATAGGGCTGAAAACTATACCATTTTCTCATTCTCTACCCAGGGATCAGAGCAAGATTTACAAATGAAGATATTCAATTAAGCATTAAAAATTTTTAATGTTTGAATGTGGCTTTCGTTACCAAAAAAAATAAAAAATCTTAATGTGTACTATTTTGAATAAACAGATTTAGAATACAATTCAAAAAGTACAGAGTTTACAGGAAAAAGAAAATTTTCCCTCCAGTCCTGCTGCTGGCCTAGGAATTTCCTGCCTCAGAAATAATGTGATTATCACCTGGTTTTCATATTGCTCCAGAAATGAAGTAACATTTAAAACAGGGTAAAGCAATATCTTATCCAACTAATTGGTTACTATTTGCCATGAGAAGTGTAGTTAGCTTTTTTTTTTTTGGAGATGGAATCTTGCTCTGTCACCCAGGCTGGAGTACAGTGGCACGATCTTGGCTCACTGCAACCTCCACCTTCCGGGTTCAAGTGATTCTCCTGCCTCAGCCTCCCAAGTAGCTGGGATTACAGGTGTGCACCACTACACCCGGCTGATTTTTCTATTTTTAATAGAGACAGGGTTTCACCATGTTGGCCAGACTGGTCTTGAACTCCTGACCTACACGCCTCAACCTTCCAAAGTGCTAGGATTACAGGTGTGAGCCACCATGCCCAGCCAGCAGGAATCCTTCATAGCATACAAAAGTCTCTATATTGGTAAGTGAAAAAAAACCACAAAATTATCTTTAAAGTATGATTCCAATTCAGTTTAAAAATGCACAATAAAAACATGGAAGAAATATGTCCAAAAATTAAAAGTGGTTGCTTCTGTGTTGTAAAATTAAGGTGAAAATCAACCTTAATTTAATTCCCCTACATCCATCAACCTTTTTAGAAACTTATGAGGATGCTCTACACTGAATACATAGTTCACAACCAGGAAATAAAATTACTCTGAAGTCATATCATTCTTTCTTATTATTATTGTTTAATACTGCCACCAAATCTGAAAACAGTATCTGGCTTTGGAGTGTCACTTTCTTAAAGGTTTTCCACCCCTTCCATTTCTAAAACAGAATTAAGAAAAAAAGAAATTACAATCATAAAGTGATCAAGACCTTTTGTTCCATAGGAGATTTTCATGTCTTTCATTACCAAGATTGTTATTTTCAGAGTAATCACCTTGGTAGAACACACTTTGGTAGACCACACATTTATTTATATAAGTTAAGCCAGTTTGGAATTCTGTTTCTGGAAAGACTCTGTAGCCAGTTCACAAAGCCACAAACACCAGACAATATCAATCTTCACAGTGACACAAGATATGTAAACCAGGCCATCTGCATAAGTAGTACATCTGATATTTCATTTGGGTGGCATATTAATACAAGAAACTATGCGACTATTAAAAAACAACTATATTAGTATAACATAATTTAGATGAAGTAAAAAGCATGCAAAACAACATAATAAATTATTTTCAGAAGAGAGAGAATGTGCATACAGGCACTTAGGCTTTGTTCACCTCAGCTCAGGTAGGAAGGCTGGGGGTGGAGAGTACAGCTGACAAGGTTCCACAGCTCTGGCTCAGTGTTTTGTAAACGGTCAAAGGCTCCACTAACCCGCATGCTGGGAAAGTGGGCACACATGTGCAGACTCCCAGTGATTAAGATACACTGTGAATGGATACAAAGGCCCTCCCAGAGCTTCCCACACAAAGCTCAGAGGCTATTCTGTCTATGCAAAGCCATCATGGGGGTGGGGACAGTAACCTCAAGTTATCATCTCTATTCATCATCTACTCTTCAGAGCTATTCAAAGTTTACACCTGCCACTGGGATAAACTAAAAAGGGCTCTATGTTTGGCTATTTCTCCCTTAAAACTGGAAGTGAGAAGACAGAGCAGTAGTGTGTCAGGTTCTACCTGTGTATGCTGGTATCCTGGCCCTGAGCACGGAAGCACAGCCATCTGAGTCTAACTACTAGGCAATCCCTGCAGACAAAAGCCTCAGGAGCAGCACTTTTGTGATTTAAATCAAAGGGCTGAGACAAAGCAGGGTTCTGACAGAAAGAACACAGCCAGGGAACTAACTTACTGAGAGGTCCACAACTGTCTTGATGGCCTTTTCTTTTCTCTTTATGAAGTCATCATCCTACAAGACAAAACAGAGAAATTAAACAAATCCCATGGGAAAATTAAAACGCCAGTGAACCACTCAGAATCTGCCTTATAAACTGACTTCTCATCACTACTTTGCCGGAAGAAGTCTCAATTTTCTAACAAATTGGAATATATTATCCATAAGAAAAGGCTAGGAACCCTGAAGATGGCTCCAACATAGATCCCTACACAGCCAGTAAGAAAAAGGGGGTCATAAGGAGTCGTGCTTAAGACAAGAGTTCTCATTTCAAATCCTCTTAAGCACTGAAACCTCAGGTAAGTTACTTAACCTCTAAGCTTCAGTTTCTCTGTCTGTAAAACAGAGATTAAAAACACCTATCTCAGGAGGCAGTAAGGATTGAAGACTAAAAGCCATAAGATATGTTGAGACTGGCATGTAAATACATGATGGCTATTAGTTATTATTGTTGTAATTATTATTATTATTAAATTGTTACTCTAGAGATATTTTGGGCAAGTGGCCTCTCAAAAAACCTTTATACAAAAATCAACTATTGTTCTTGTTAAGTTAATAAAACAAAGTTTTAGATCAAATACTAAGTTAATAAAACAGTTTTAGATCAAACACTAAAACTCAGAGAAAATGATAAAATCATAGAGCTTTGCACTCAGTGGGCTGTGAAAAGAGGCACTAATGATGCCAAATAGGAGGTGGGAATATAGAGGAGCCTGAGCTTACTCGGCTCCTTGCTGGGGAGTCTCTAAGTGTGCACTCTGGTTCTCGGCGGGACAAGAAGAAAAAAATCACAATACTGACCTCAGGGAGACTATAAGTCTTCTGGAACTGGGATACAGAGTAGGAGCGGATATAGTCACCCATCTCTTCTTTTGTTTCTATAGCTCGTTTCACCAGCCACTGAGGAAAGTGAAAAGACAGAGTTGTTAAGGACAACATCCCACTGCAGTGAAGGCCAATTCAGACATGGCACAACTCATGAACTCAAATCAGCACAGTTGAACTGAACAGGTGATAAGAAACTATCAACACATGCTGTCCTATAGGAAAAGCAACCAGCTGGGCATCCCAAATGTTTAAGATCCAGTGAGATCTAGTGCTGAGGACCCATGCAGGAGCTTTAAAGCCTTATGTCACATCGCTGAGCCTCAGTTTTCCTTTCTGTAAAAGTGTATCAGTTCCTTTCACCTCACAGAGAAGCAAATGAAATCACAAGTAGAAGAGTGATTTGTAAATACCTGAAGCACAAAACAGAGTTATCTCCCAACTTCCTGGTCCTACTGGCAGATCTTCATATAAATCTTTTTCCTGTCTCCTTACACCACAGACCAGGGAAAGAGGAGAGAGCCACAGCAAATGCTACTGTAATTCCCCATTTGACAGATGAAAAAGCGTCCAAATTACTCAGATTCAACAATGGTGCATACTGAGTACACAGCTTAAGGGACTGGTTTATCCTGACATTCACAACATTCTCTCTTAATCCTCACAACTTCGGATAGTACTGGCTGAGTTTTACAGAACCCGAAATGCCAGAAGACTATATAACTTACTCAGGGATCCATACATAGCTAGCAAGCTGCAAAGCTGGGAGTCACAACTCTGAGACTATTCTACAAGGAAGACTAGACAAATGATTTTATGAAATGTTTCCCAGCTTTGTTAGGCTGATACCCAGAAACAGCTGCTCTTCACTTCTCCCAATTTAAAACTCCAGTTATTATCATTAAAACACCATCCCACTAAAACCTGCAGAAGATCCAACCAATCTGAGGGTAAGGGTGTGAAGTATAAAAAGAACCTTCTTTTTTCCTCCCCAGCTCTTCATTCATTCTCTTTATTACTGAAGAAAATCACAGGGGGGTTCCACTCCCTCTCTAGAGACAGCTACTACATTGCAAAAGTAGTTTTTGGATAGTTGTGTTTCGCCAACAGCATAGCACACTTGGTGAGGGTTAGCCAACTAGGAAAGCAGGCACATGGCACATAACACAGTGCTGCATGGTGCTCCTGCAGGGATGGGAAGAGATGCTTGTTCATAAATCACAGACAGCTCAAGTAAAGCATATGTTTAGGAAATAGCTGCTCAGAATAGAGGTGACTACAAATAACTCTATGAGGAATGCTCCTTGCTGTTAGTATCTTTCATATATTTCTACCACTTCACACCCAAACAGTGACCTCTGGCACTGACTAAAATACAGAACCAGAGACAGAGATCAGACAGCATTCAGAACAATGTAGCCTCTCACCTGTACTCCATCCCAGTACGATGGCCCAGGACAACCAAGGGCCAACTAAGGCATTTGGGTCATTGCTTAACTCAATTTAGCTCTGCTTTCTTTTGAACTGGGACACCCAGTTTCTGGCTTTTCACATCTGCTTCCCTTTCAGAGCTGCTTCCACTAATTCCAGATCTACCCTGAGTTACTGCTTGGCTGGATCCTGGAGATCATGATCCCATTAGGAAGGGGAACCTTACTGAGTCGTAACAGCTGTTTTGGAGTTTCCAGCATGAAAGGCTATACAGAAAAACTCTTGGACAGCCTAGCTCTGCCACAGGTTCCCTGGCACTCAAGAAAAATATCGACCTTCACAGTAGTCACATGTCCAACAAAGGAGCAAAAAATATGACCTAGAACCACGAGGAACTAGAAGTTAGAGCTGTTTTCCAGCATTCAGAGAGCGTTACTACAGCTTTGCTAAAATGGTGTGAACATGATGATGAGCTTCTAGAATCACACAAGAGAAGTAGGTCAATGGCTTACAACTGTTGGCTCATGATTATTCTTTAACTGGTGCACGGGACGGGGGCGAGGGTGGAGGAGGATCAACAGGGAAAAGCTACAAGCACATGGTGACTTTCATCACGTTAAATGTATTTAATTTGAGGGACTGCTGTTTTCTGAGTTTGAGAATTAAATGGCCATTCTTTTATGAAATGATAAAGGAAGATAGTAGTTATTTTTTTTAAAGTGTCCTTGCCTGGCAAACTACAGGTGGCAACCCTAGGCCAATTCATTCTTGCTTTAACATTTTACAGGTCCATGAAATTAAGAAATTGTAACCACTAGCCTGGGGCCTCCATCCAGACAAACCCTCTAGCATTCCACTCACAATGGAGAACATTCAGACCCTCAAAACACCCAAACTGACTGTAGAAGATCACTTCCCGTTCTTCTTCTCACAACCTGACTAGATTTTTTTGCCCCCAAAGTCCTACTGTAGCGTTAAAAAAGGTCTAATCTCTAAAGATCCATGTTTTGGGGGAAAGGTAACATCAAACTGTCACAGTTTGATGATGTCGGAGGTTTCAATAATAATTGACACAGGGCCCCAACTTCCCATTTTCACAAAAACAATCAGGTAGTGTCCCCTTGTATCAGAAAGACAGAATGGCTAACATACAAATCAATTTTAGGTAAAGTCTTGGCCTCAAATTTACAAATTTCATGGCATTCGATTTGAAGTCTAGTGGAGGGGAAGATTCAACACATAACAGTAGTAACAGAAACAAGTATATAGCACTTAGCACTTACTAAAATGGTCAGTCTTTCATCTACGTGCTTTAGACATACAACTAACTTAATTCTCATCCTATCAGGTAGGTGCTATTATTTATTTCTATTTAACAGAGAGAAAGTTATTCACTCAAGGTCACACAGAGCTAGAAAGTGACAAATTTGAACCCAGGAGGTCTCCAAGGTCCATACTCTTGACCCCTATATTTCATAATCTTAACACAGAACTAGAAAACTTTAATAACTTCTAGGGCTGTGTAGTTCCTTCTCAGTGGCTGCATGAATGAAGGAGTGGAAAAAGCACAGGCTTAGAGACAGAGTTTAGACTGAAACCTTTGCTTGTCCACTCAATAGCTCTCTGCCCTTAAGCAAATCAATTACCTTCTCTCAGTCTCATTTTTCCCAAATGTAAGGAAATTACATTTCTCACTTTCCTCAAATGTAAGGGATTATAATAAATGCTTCAAAGAACTCTATTAGGATCAGACAGGAAGTAGCGTTCACACAGCTAGCAACACACCGGAGTCCCTTTGCTCCTCCTCTTTCTGAGATGCCTAGAGAGGAAGCCCATACAGAACGGCACAGAATGCAGTTGTCCCAAGGAATCTGTGGGGGATTGGTTCCAAAACTCTAGATACTGATCCACAGATGCTCAAGTCCCTGATATAAAGTGGCACAGTATTTGCATACAACCTAAACACATCCTCCCTTACATTTTAAACATCTCTAGGTTATAATACCTAATACAATGTAAATGCTACATAAATAGTTGTTATACTGTATTTTTACATTTGTATTACTTTTTTTTCCAGCTTGTTAAATTTGTATTACTTTTTATTGTTGTATTGTTATTTTTTATTGTGTTTCTCCCCATCCCCAAACATTTTTGATGCATGGTTCACTGAATTTACGGATGTGGAACCCTGAATATGAAGGGCCAACTGTTTGGGAGCTGTACAGCATAAGCCACTTAATCTAGGCATTTGGGAAACAGCTAGAGGCAGAGAGAAGTCGCCCCTTTAGGCATTTAGCCATACCGACTAAATACCTACACACTGTAAGACATTCTGGTAGGTAATGGAAACAAAACAAGCAAGACACCCATGCAGCCTTACTCTCATGCAGCTTTCATTCTAATGAGAGAAGCAGGTAAATAATCACACACATGTATATACATGATTACAAACTGCAGTAAGGCAGATTCTGGTGAAGGAAGGGAATGTGGCCATAGGAGTGCATACCATGAAGGAACATGCTGTGGATTAGGGGATGAGGGAAAGCTTTCTTGAAGAGATTCGGTGGAACTGAGATCTGAAGGGTTGAATTAAGCCATATGAATTAAACAGGTAAGGAGAGAATGGAAGAGCATTCCAGCCCAAGGAACTAGCAAGGCAAAAGCACTGTGACAGGTTGAAGCATAATAAACCTGGGGAAATCTGAATGAATGTGAGAGAGGGCTAGAACCAAAAGAATAAAGAAAAGCAAGGAATGAAATCAAGCTGGATAGGTCAAAAGGGAACAGAGCATACCAGGCTGCAGAGTTCTGTCTTTACCAAAACGGCAACGAATAGTCAGAGGAGAACATTCAAAGATCTTATCAGGTGACAGCAGGAAACTAGGGTATATGCAATACCAGCAATCTTCTGAAGATGACGACAAGGAACACTACTATGTTATACTGTACCAAATCTATACCACACCCATTAAATTCAGGATCCAGGACAGATGGACCAATTAAAGGACAAGCTAGGTCCATTATAGGAATTCTGATGTTTCAGAGGACAAGAAACCACACAGAAGCTCTCACCTGAACAACAGGAAATATGTGAATAAAATCCATCCCTTGAATCTGGTGGGGCTCCAACTGGTGTGGGCATTTCATCCTTGGCAGGACCGCGACAATTTTTTCGGATAGAGCTCTGTTCAGAAAAAGCAACAAGCAAAGAGTGAGACACACTAAGTAGCCGTTATGTCAACTCTAAAGTCTGGGCAGCATCACAGAAGGATCTGGGGCTTCTTCATGCCAGGCTAATCCAGACCATGACAAGTTTCTCCTAGATGACTGCAAAATGAGAAAAATAAGCACAATTTAGTGATATGTGTGTGTGTGTGTGTGTGTGTGTGTCCACAAAACTGCCTTCATCCTTTGTTCTATGATGTTTTTCTTTCTTTTTAGATGTAAAATATTTTTTCTTTATGAAATGGTGATGTTAGAAGTAGTAACTATTTTATTAACATCCTTATGTAGTAAGATAAAAAGTTATTAGTGCCCCGTATTCTTTTTACATTTCATTTTACTGAGCTACTCTTCCTTACACCAGGTACCCAGAATATTAAGATGAAACATGGAGCCCCATTTCCAAAAGATATTTGGAGTTCTCTACTCTGCTACAAAAATATTTTTAAAATAAACAGAAACTTTTAATTTTTTGATACTCTAAAATAAATCCTAGAGTTGAAGAAATTGTATATCCTCACTCTTATTTCCACACAGAAGAGATGTTTTTTGCTTCTCATGAGGGACACTGACCTTTTTCTAACACCTCGCCTCAGTCTTCCTCTTATAGAAGACCACAAGGCGGGACTGGAAAGGGAGGAACCAGGCTCCCTGAGGTCCCAGAGTGTTCTTCTCTGTAGAGCAGGTGGTAAGCATTCTCTCCTGCTAGGGAGGTTTCTCAGCTCAGCCTCAGCTGCGGCAGGACAGTTTATGGCAGCAGTGGCAGACAGATTTGTACGCAAGTCTGTTTTATTGCAGCTTGAAGCCTCCTTCCTGAATCAGTTAGTATTTGATCTCTAGCTATGTGATTCCTATTTCTTATGCTATCTTAATTGGATCAGACTCAAGGAGAGAAAAATATATTATTCAGTAGTGTGCCTAACTCCAAAGGAAAGTTGAGAAGCAGTCACTAGGCATGGCCTTGTGGATATGTGGAGAAATAGGAGCTTCTGGCTCAGCCTACATGACAGGTTATATTGCCACACAAGAGCCTTTAAAAACATCTTAGCCAGTCACAGGAGCTACTGTGGCCTTATAAACAAGTATAGTACTATGTTCTAATAGACAAAGGTCCAGGTAAACAAGGGTCATTTAGAACTTACTAGGTGCTTCAAATCCAACAAGTTTTGGGTCTACCAAACGTGTTTCTTGTTCAAAGAAGTCTTATCCACCTTTATCTTTCTGCATTTCAATAATCCTTCCCAGGAGACAGATACCCTCAAGACCAACATCTGACTCAGGGCTGGGTGAGAGTTATTATTATCTTATCTTTGTTTCCCTTAGTAGGTTTCACCCCTCAGTCTTAGTATTAATAGTAATTAGGTGACGTAGGAGCTAAAGTTAAGCAGCCCCTCCAGGAAATGGTCATCAGAGAACACATTAAGAAACAGTGTCTGGTATCTGGAAAATAGCTTCACAAGTTGGGACCAAGGTTAAAACTGCTGAGAACAGTAACACCCCACTGATCATAAGATCAAATGTCAGGTCCAATGTGTTAATGGAAAAAAAAATATGGAAGGGGGAAGATTAATACCTCACTGCACACATTCATAGAAGAGAGGGAATATCTACCTCCCAGGAGGGAAGCATATAAAATTATTTGCTGCCTCTTCCCTGTCACCCTTCCTCCCCAACAGAAGCAGGTGTGAGGAGTGATTTATCCAAAAGTCCTAAGAGGGGCCAGGCCTGGTAGCTGATGTATGTAAATCCTAGTGCTTTGGAAATCCAAGGTGGGAGGTCACTTGAGGCCAGGTGTTTGAGACCAGCCTGGGCAACATAGCGAGATCCTGTCTGTATAAAAAAATTTAAAAATTAGCTAGGCATGGTGGTGCATTCCTATAGTCCCGGCTACTCAAAAGTATGAGGTGGGAAGATCACTTGAGCCTGAGTTTGAGGCTGCAGAGAGCTATGATCATGCCACTGCATTCTAGGCTCTGCAACAAAGTAAAACTGTCTCTTAAAACAAAACAAAACCAAAAGTCCTGAGAAGAAGAAAATTGTCATGTAGCTCCCAGCCATTCCTGGTGCCCGTCCTTTCTGAGCAGCCTGTCTTTGGCACACACGCATCTTTTCTGCCATAAGATGTGTTGCTTGCCCTACAGGAGAAGCCTGTGGTTGTCCAGGTCTGCTTGGGACTCGCATGGGATAGGTTGGTAATGAAGTACTAACAAACCCATTTGGCAACATATCTAAGGCACTCTCTCCGATACGCTTTATCTTTTTAATTTTGATCTCCATCAGACTGTCATGCCTATTTCTTAATTTTCTTGAAACTGGTAAAATGAAGAAATGAGGGCTCAACTGGAACTGCTGCTTAAATTCCAAGCTTAGCAAATAAAAATGAGTATCAGTCCTGGTTTTGCTCAGTGCAGGTCTTAACTATCTATACAGGGGCACATGATCAATACAGCCTTTGCTTAGTTACATTTTGGTTCAGCAGGATGAGCACTCCCTCTTGTGGTTACAGATATTTTGGTTTGCGTAGAGCTATCAATTGCCTAGAACCGTAGTAGCTTAAAAACAAGAGGCTGTGAGACCCACAACACTATCCAGCCTAAGCCCCTGCCTTCAGACACGGCTCTCCCTGGCCACTCTACAGAGCCAGCCTACTCACCCAGTTCATAAAGGCCCAGAGAGAAGGCTATCGCGGGTCAGCCTAGGATTTACAACCCTCTTAAACCCACCTCCCAGAAATTACTGCCAAGTCTGGATAGTCTTGGCAGCCAAGATAAGGACATGGAGGAAAATGCAGGCAAGCTGGTGACAGGGAAAGAAAGTGAGAAATACTTCCAGAAATCTAACAACCCCCATTCAGCTTCTCCCTGCAGCTCAAGGTGGATTCTTCAGATTTCCTGAAAAACACAGAAAGTGACAATTGCAGAGGCAGGTTTCCTAGACTAAGATTTCAACATGCCCAGTTGTGATTAGTTTGACTCCTTTCGTTTTCAAGAGTGTTCAGTACACTGTTTTCTTCTCCACTGCAAACAGTTTGAAAGAGAGTGAATTAAACCAGGGTCTAAACTCAAGCTCTGCCACCAACTCTGAAACTTTTGGCAAGTAACTTGGTCCAGGTCCAATACTCTGATCATAAAACTAGGTTTAATCCCGCTGTAGTGAAGGTAAAATAATAAAATATACTTGTAAGTGCTTGTAACACAGATGCCCAAAAAATGTTTGTTGTTGAAATAAACTCAGTTATAAATGTAAGATCTCATTATGGGCCTCCAACCATAGG
The DNA here is from genome assembly GCA_004027715.1 of Plecturocebus donacophilus. Classification (NCBI taxonomy): domain Eukaryota; kingdom Metazoa; phylum Chordata; class Mammalia; order Primates; family Pitheciidae; genus Plecturocebus; species Plecturocebus donacophilus. The sequence goes on along the minus strand of PVKP010004806.1, from coordinate 19,721 downwards.
ACCCTCTGTTAATGGGGCTTCAGAAGAGGATAGAGATGGAGGATAGAAGCTTATGGAACTCTCAGCAAAGAACGATGACAGGGAACAAGGCCTCAGTTGGGTACATAAAGAAGACAGCTTGAGAGATAACCATGCCCTCAATAGGCAAGTGCACTCCTTGGATGTATGTCCAGCCTACCCATTAAATTGACTAGATATACTGAGAAATTGCAAACATAGAGCCGTTTTAGTCTAAACTGTACCTAACCAGAAACTCTATGGGTGTGGGGAACTCCAAACAAAACACATTCCAAAACCAAACAGAAGAGACTTTTAGGTGATTCAGTACCCTGTGGCCATAACATGTCTTCTACAGATAATCAAGAATGAGCTCCCTGATGCACTGCTGAGTCTGGTGGGTCCTTAGCCACGTAAACCTATCTCCAGCTTTGTGCACAGTTACAGTTCATGGGTCTGCACTTAAGAGACATACATCAAGCACTTAACAGAGAATTTAACACATCCTCAATCCCTTATTCAAACCCTTTGGGTTAGATGTGTTTCAGAATTCTGAATTTTTTACATTTAGTTCCTTAGAATACCTAAAGGATACATACTATATATTATGTAAGAACCCAGGAAAATCTAGAGCCACACTCTATAATAAAAAAAAATATTTATTCAGCAAAACTTACGAATATTCACATAAGTGGGATCAATAAAGCTATAAATTCATTCAATTCAGGTCATGTTTTGCTACCAAATAAACTTTATACCTAAACTTTAAAAGAAGAAAAAATAATTTTCAGCATCTTTTAAATTTCAGAAATATAGATGAAGAATTGAGAATACATATAAAAAATACTGTGTCTCCATATCTATTAGAAGTATAATGGAATGTTGCCACTGATGGGAGTCTATAATATCCCATAAGGATATCGAAATGAAAATGGGGTCTAACAACCACTGTAAAACTCAAGGGGGAATTTAGAAAGAAAGCACATGTGGAATCCAAGAAATGGTAAAACCAGCACAGGAAAAAGTTAGTTCCCTTCTCTCCACCTTTAGGTTTTCCATAGAAAAACTTACATTTTTTGACCTATTGTAGAGTTTTCTTGAAAGAGCAAATCAACATCTACATCAAAGTTGCAAGTGGTGATACACCAAGTCATTCCTCCAACTACCTGCAAGACACAAAGAAAATACTTGCTTTCTCTTTTTAGTTTGGGGAGAATGGAAGAAGAAGGTAGGTAAATTATAGATAGCCCAAAAAGACTCAGTACACACACAAAATTATATATCTCGAGAGAGAGAGAATGTGTCCTCCTTACCCCATCAATTATAATTAATCTAAAAGGGCACCGTTGCAGAAAACTTTCTGAAGTGACAGAAATATTCTGTTATCTGCATGGACCAGTACAGTAGCTACTACCCACATGTGGCTGCTGAGCAGCTGAAATGTGGCTGGCATGATTGAGGAGCTGACATTTATTATTAAATGAACATAATGTACATAGATCTTCTTTACAGTCAAAAGGACAGACATTAATTCTGTGTTTTATAGACCATATACACAGGTAGCAAGGCTGAAATTTTGTTTCCATACATCTTATTTTTCTTATCTACCTGAGATGAAAACCCCTGGCTCTACTTTTCCCTCAGGAATTCTCTGAGATGCAAATGAGAGTAAGACTAAAAACCCATTTTGAAACAAAATTCTTTTCAGACACAGCTTGATATTAAAAAAAAAAAACAACAGTGAATCTTACCCCTGGCTGTTTTAGACTCATAAGTTGCGTAGATTCCAGGGCCCGGGCCCAGACCTAGCCAATCAGAATTTCAATGAATGAGTCCTGGTTCTGTATTTTAAAATAACCCAGAGTGATTCTGTTATGCATAACTGGGACTGTGACCCCCCTAGGGCACTCAGCACTGTCTTCCACAGCCTGCCCTATCTGATTTGGATGTGTCCTTTCTGTGCACAGTCCGCTGTGGCACTTTCTGCAACACGCCATTTATTTTGTGGGATGTTGATTTACTTGCCTCTCATCCCTATTCTACAGAAATTGGGCTCTTTGAGAACTGTGCCTTTGTTTTTTCTCTGTGTCCTATTACTATGATTTATGTATCATCATTCAAGGTTCTGCTGAATTAAAATATTTCATTGCACAGTGATCTCTCTCTAGTCCTAAATCAGAGCATTTACTATCCGCAGAATATCTGGCAACTGTCTGTGAGCATGCTGACAGGATAGCTCATTATTAACTCTGATTATTTTATTTTCTATAAGTTTTATAATCCCCACCCAAACTGTAAATTCCTTGAAAGAAGGAACTATTTATTTTGCTTCTTTCCATTTCCTAAAGCTTTGTGCACATAAAAGGAACTGATGACATATTCACTGATGTGTCATTTCTGTTTTTGAAAAGAAATTGGAACACTTCCATATTGAATGTGAATTAGGAAGAAATGGAAACAGACATGGAGGAAGTTAAAACATCATCTCTTCCTCCTTTCTTTGCCATGATTAACCATGTCATCCTGACAAAAACAGTCTAATGGTTAGAAACAATTCCCCTTACCTTGTCAAAGGGTGACAAGCCTTTAATTCTCGCCCTGAAATACCCAGCTGCAACCAAGAGCTCCAGAATTTCAGTCAACTTTACATTTTGTTCTTCATCTTCTCTTGTTTCCACCTAAAACGAAAAGTAAAAGTTTGACTGGTAAAACCTATCTGAATAAAGGAACACCAGTTATATCCCCTGATGCCACAATCTCTTTGCCAAGGAGCAGATAACATGGGCTACATCACTGCAATAGACTCTCTGAAAATTCAGCAAGCTTCACACAGAAGCATGTGGACAGTGTTGCCAGAGTCACAAATGGGTCCCCAGTCCTCAGTGGGCTGTTAATCTTCATAGCTGAGGGAGACACATGCCCAGGTAGAATACACTACTCATCACATGCTGAAGGAATCCAGAGAAAAGAAAGATTAGAGTAAAATACTCCCTTTTTCTCTAACTCATGGTTTACTTTGACAGTGTTCTCCAATTATAACTCCTTAACAGACAGGAACAAAGTTTTATGGTGTTTTCTAAAAAAAAAACAAAAAAAAAAACAACAACAACAAAAAAAAACAAAACTACACTTAGGGCCGGTGTGTTAGCTCACACCTGTAATCCCAACATTTTGGCGGAGGTGGGTGGATCATTTGAGGTCAAGAATTTGAGACCAGCCTGATCAACATGGTGAAACCCCATCTCTACTAAAAATACAAAACTTAACCAGGTGTGGTGGCACATGCCTGCAGTCCCAGCTACTTAGGAGGCTGAGGCATAAGAATTGCTTGAACCCCAGGAGGCAGAGGTTGCAATGAGCTGAGATAGTGCCACTGCACTCCAGCCTGGGTGACACAGTAAGACCCTCTATCAAAAAACTATACTTTGCTGGGTGCAGTGGCTCATGCCTATAATCCCACCACTCTAGGAGGCCAAGTCGGGGCTAATCACTTGAAGTCAGGAGTTTGAGACCACCCTGGCCAACATGGCAAAACCCCATCTCTACTAAAAATAAAAAAAATTAGCTGATTGTAGTGGTGCACACCTGTAACCCCAGGTACTTGGGAGGCTTAAGCACAAGAATCACCTGAACCCAGGAGGCAGAGGCTGCAGTGAGGCAAGACTGGGTTCTTGCACTCCAGCCTGGGCAACAGAGTAAGACTCTGTCTCCAAAAAACAAACAAACAAAACATTTTATACTCATCCAGGTCCCAGAAGTTACTGGCAAGAGGCACAGAAATGAAGAAGGGAATTCAAATGTGATTCCCTCTCTGCACTTTCCTTTTTGATCTTGAAAAATATATGAAAGGCTGTCAACCCAGATATATTAAACAGTGATTATTGCCACATAATAGAATTGTCTTAAAAATAATATTAATCTAATATATTTAAATCAATATTTTGATTTAAAAATTTTAATTTATATCCTTTTACCCCACATCTTTATCTAATACTTAAATCCATCTAAATAATCTAATATTCCTTCATCTATTTACTATCATGAACTACCTTGCCTCTCTTCCATTGCTGCAGAAAATAAAAAAACATGTCTATACAAAACACCAACAAGATACCCTGGTTCACATTCTTATACTCCTGACTACTCCCTTACCCAACAATGCCTGTTAAGTCTTCCTTTACTATGCATCTCACATTTATCCTCTCTTCCCTTGTATTCATATTTCATTCCAGGGCTCTTGCAAATGCTTTATCTTTCTTCCCTGTTAATTTGTTTTGCTTACCCCTTCCTAAATCACAGCTTTCATGTTATCCCTCTTTAGCTCACCCTCCCAGCCCTTATTAACAACAGGTCACACATACTGCCTCTAAGATAAACTCCAGATGTCTTAGTTTCACATTCAGATCTCTGGCCACCAAACTATCTTTTCAGCTTCATCCTTTAACTCCCCCCAAAACAACCAAGACACGGCCATGGCTGTGACATTCTCTAACCATTGAGAAATTATTTTCATATTACAGCTCCCATTCAATGCCATCCCTCACAAATCTATCCTGAAATGGTTACTACTCTGCATTTCTATTTTATTTATAGTCTATGCTGTATATATAATTAAATATCAACCTCTTCTAAGTGAGATATCTAGTGTTACGTACATGCTTCTCTTTCCAACTGGACTATTGGTTTGTTAAGGAGAGGACTATATATTATAAACTTGGGTTTACTTCTCTGTATCAAAACAGCATTAACTTCAAAGGACACACATTAAAGAATGATCTATTAATGCTTACATAAAGTAAATGAACCTAAACCAGTCATGTATTAAAATGTTTTGGTAGTCACATCCCTGACAACAGAAAGTTTATTTTGATGTATAAACTGCCAGGAAAAGGAGTATACATATTAAAATACAGTTAATACAGAATTATTAAAGTGACTGATAATCCCCTGCAATAGAGTAGGAGTGGTGTGGGGAGGTGACAGCACTGAGCTACATCCTTCTCTGAAATGACCATGGTCCAGTCCTTTAAGGATCTTGAAGATTGGCATTCACTCGTTCCTAGTGGACACAAACATTTTCTTAAGTAATATAAATTATTCACACCTTCTCTCCCTTCTGCAAAAAATCTGGGATGGTTGAGAAACATCTACAAGTGAAGACTCTAAGAAAAGAGAAGCTAAAAAGTAGCTGTAGTTCAACATGTTAGAGCAGAAAAAGAAAATGACATAAGTACTTTCTTAAAACTTCTGGGGTGTGAAACAGGAACACTTCATTTGTTCAGTCATTTACCATGAAATGACTGAAACAAGTGTTTCACTTACCGTGAAAACACTTCCAACAAGAGGACAAAAAACAAACAAACAAACAAATAGGAGGATCATCACTTCCTCAACACCTATCTAACGGGCACCCACTGACAACCCCACTACAGATATATGGCCCATGCTTCCATCCACTCACCCCTAGAATGGAGAAGTATACTTTTGCAATACAATTTGTGAAGTAACTTTCTGGCACAAGACACTACATGGGTACGTTTAACTCCAAATTCACTTAGTAGGTCAACATTGAAACAAAATGGAAAAGGGCCACTGCCTGGCATGCAGGGAATGAAAGAAGACCCTCTGTTGAAGACATAAAAAGCCACCAACCTGGTTAATTACATCCAGATGTTAAAACTAAATTTCTGACAAAGATGAACAACAATGAGCTCTTAAACCAAGCCCAATAAATTTTCAATTTCCGTGCACTATAGTTCCTGTAAGCTGGAAGGCAGGGCCAAGTCTAGTTATCTTTGTAAAGGGTTAAAAAGAACGAATTTGGGCCAGGCAGTGGCTCATGTCTGTCATCTTGGCTACTGGGAAGGCTGAGGCATGAGAATCAGGGAGGCAAAGGTTGCAGTGAACTGAGATCACGCCACTGCACTCCATCCTGGGGGACAGAATGAGACTGTCTCAAAAAAGAAAAGGAATGAATTTAATGAATTAACTAATCTAGTGACAACCTGATAACACAGACTATCCATATTTATATTTACAAGCTTCTGAACTAAAGGATAACAATTTGATTATATTCACCCTGACCTCATAATTGCCAGAAACTATCTCAGGTTCTTCTAAAACAATTTGCAATCAGACCTGGCCTCTTAGCAGTCAGTCAAAGTTTAAACAAAGGACACACAGCAGCAGTTTGCCTTTTTTTTTTTCTTCTCCAGAAGGACTTCCACTGATAGTACTGTAGGATATTGGGATATTGGGTTGGAGGGATTTAAAGTAGAACCTGAGAGACCAGAAAGGAGTCTACAGTAAAAGGCCAAGCAAAAACTTAATGAGAGCCTAGAATAAAGAAGTGGCACAAAAGAAGACTTCAAATGTCACAGTGCGGATGCTATTGTTCACTATCCTGAGTCACATCAAAGCAACGTGCATGTAAGGTTTTACCTAATACAAGGGTTCTGACAACGTTATGCTTGTTAGGCTTTCTTAAGACAACAAAATGGACTTGCATTCTGGGAGAACACACTGACAGACAAATCTGTCCTTTCACCACTATATTCCCAGCTTCTGGACACAGAACACATTGATCCCTCAATTAGTGGATACTTGTGATATGAAAGAACTGAGGATTTGGGAGAAGTGCAGAGGAGCAAGATTGGTCACAGGCGGTTAAGTGTGAAGGGATCACTCACCACGTCAAGCAAGCAGTCACTCTGCCCAATGCTTGCTCCAGAACCTTAGGAAAGGGGCAGAGGTGCAGCGTGGATTCCATTTCTCTCCAGAATCCAGTAAACTAGACTAGGCTTTGAGTAAAATCAACTGAAAGGGACGACAGATACAAACTACCTACGAGATGCTAAGTGATACTTGCAGCCAAAAGAAAATGAATGCACTTTCCCTGTATTCCCGGCAAACGTGGAAATCCGGAAACCACTCATGATCCTCTCCCTAGTACTGAGTACTTAAAAACAAACACCTCTGGAAAAGAACCCGGCCCTCTTCTGGAGAAGCTGCAACGTTTCCGCCCAGAGCTCGGTCCCCGGCCACACAGCACCCCTGGAGTGCGTCCCACCGCGAACGCCGCGGTGCGCTGACCCTACGGGACACCTCCCTGGTGCGCGCAAGTCTCCCAAACTTCCTCCCGCTGCCCCGGATCAATGAAAGGAGGGTGGCATTCCGTCCCGACAGCAATGCAAGAGGCTGGCCGCCGGGACCCCGCAGGGTAGCGGCAGGCGTCCCAAGGTCACCGCCCTTCACACCACCCGAGCCCGGACCGCCTCGGAGCGCGGTCTCGTGACTCCTGCTTGCAGCAGTCTAGGCCCTCGAGGCCAACCCTGCAGCGCTGGGTTGGGGAGCCTGTCCCGGACAGTGGGGGGGTTGGGAGCTCAGGGACCCTCGGGGCGTGGGGCTGCGGCAGGGCAGGTGTTGGGCTAGGAAGGCCACCTCCGCCCCAAGAGACCCCAGAGCGGCTTAAGTTTGTCCCCTCCCACCTGCTGCCCCCTGCCTACGCAGGGGCACCCGCTCCCCGCCTCTGAGAAGAGGGTCGGCGCTTTCTCGAGGTGTATACACCTGAGGAAGGGGGCGGGGCGCCCCTAACGCATCCGGGGCCCGCTCTGCCGCCGCCCCGCAGCTCGGCCCTCTCTTCAGCAACCCCGACGTGCCAGGGAAGGAGGCGTTCTTACCTCCGGGAGACCCTGGCCCTCTGGCCCCTTGGGTAACCCCATGATCCGACCGGGCTGCCGTACGGCGACAGCTAACCCCGCCAAGCGTCCGGAGGAAGCTGTCCCTGCCGCGAAGCTGCTACCGGGGTGGAGTGCACAGTGGAAACTTCCTCCGCCGCTGCTGCCACTGGCCTGGAGCGCAGCAGCCGGGCGGAGCATGCGCGCTGGGGTAGGCGCGCGACGCCACTGCGCCTGCGCCACAGCAGCCCTGGGAGAGGTGGGCTGGGCTGCGGGTCCAAGCGTTGTGCTGGATCTTTGGCTGGGTGCTCTGAAGTTTCCTCCGAGGCGCCGTATGAGAGGGGTTCCTCCTGCATCTTGAGAACATTTTGCATTTCGTCTCCCTTCCCTTCCCGCTGGCATCGGATGCCCCAGGTGGGTCCCGTCCCCTCCGTGAACCAGACTTCGGACACCCCTTCGCACAGGGTCAGAGTCCAAGCACAGATGAGCTTGAGGATTCCGAATCCATGCCCGGCTCTAGCCCTTATAAGCATGGACAACCTTCTCCCTATACGGACCAGGAACGGACCGCCTGAGAAGGGGGTTCTTCACGTTCGCAGCCCTACCCAGCGTCCTGGCCAGTGGCATTCACGGTTTCTGGGTCTTCCTGGAGGAATGACATCTCAGAGAATGTGGACTTCTGTGTTCACGTCATTTTAGCGGCCACGTCCCCTATTTGGTGTAGCCCTTGTCGGTCCCGGAGGGTGGCAGCTAGACAAAAGGTCACAGGCCCCCCACGCCCACTCCATAACGGCTTCCCGGCTTTTTGTGTCTTCTAAGCGATGAGGAAACAGATGACTTCCATGAAAACTTTTGCTGTAGAAGAGATCCTTCCCTCTGTATATGTGTGTGGGATGGAGATTGTCAGACACTTAGCTCCTTGAGATCAAAAAGGTTTTGTGTTTGCTTTCCTCTCTTCTTTGCATCCCTAGCATCTTTAAAAGAGTAGGCAGGCGCAGTGGCACATGCCTGTAATCCCAGCATTTTGGGAGCCCAGGCGAGAAGATCACTTGAATCCAGGAGCTGGAGACCAATCTGGGCAACATAATGAGACCTCTATCTCTACAAAATATAAGAAAAGTAACCCGGCACCAGTGGTCCCAGCTAGCTGGTAGGCTGTAGGCTGGGGTGGGAGGATCGCTTGAGCCAGGAAGGTTGAGGTTGCAATGAGCTATGATGACACCACTGCACTCTAGCCTGGGTGACAGACCAAGACTGTATCAAAAACAAGTATGCAGTGATGTTTTCTTTTTGACTTTTTTTTTTATTTTTTTGCACCTTTTGTACATCTGGAGTTTATCCTGACAGACAGAGGTTTGTCTGGAGCCAAAGCTCACAAGTAGTCGGAAGGGCCCTAAGAATGCCATTTCATTCTTGAATATAACTAGCAAATATTACTCAAAGCTGTGCACCATTTCCAACCCCTGGTCCTAATAATTGGAATAATTTAAATATACAAGTTAGGGTATTGAGGTGGGAACCCTCCTGTGTGGTACATCTTGCTTTTACCCCTTGTGAAGCTAATAAAATTCAATTTCTACTCTCATAACTTCCCAAACGTGTTGTTTTTGTAGCTTTAAAACTGTCCTTCCACTGAACGTATACCAATGAAATGGTATAGGTTGTGGAGGAATGGAGGGTGATAGTCATTTGTGGCCACTGTTGAGTAACCAGATACTGATGCCTAGGAATGGGTAGCAAGGTCTCACATAGCAGGCAAGCCTAAACAGCTGTATGTAATAGCAGCCCGGAGACTAGGGCTTGGAGAATAACAGGACTCGGACAGCCCACACCCCGAGTCCCCTGTTACAATGCTTTTGCAATGTTTTAAATAAGCATACATAGCTAACTTTCTCAGTAAGACTGTCCTATGTTACTATAGGTGTAGGGTGACAGTAACAGAGTTGAGGGACATGGGGCATGCTTTAAAAAAGAAAACAGCTTAGTAAAACAGCCATGATATCAGTCAAGAAAGTTTGAGCAGGGCTAGGTAGCACCTGCTTGTAGTCCCAGCAACTCGAGAGGCTGAGGCAGGAAACTCGCTTGAAGCCAGGAGTTCTAAACCCTTCACAGTCTTGAAGAAGAACTTGAACAGACAATGCAGAGGAGACTTGTGAGGAATCTCTCAGATAAATCCATCTCTCTCCCTTTCTCTTCACTCCAGGTACCCTCACACATTGCCTCTCCCTAGTGTGATATCTGAGGACTCGAAGTCAGTCATTCTTTCTTCGGTACACTGAGTACAGAGTTGTGTGATGTTCTTCTAATTGCAAGATTCTTTGGAGCCTCACAGATATTTTCCAGTTCCTGGGTAAATGAGTACCATAGTGATATAGTTTGGATATTTGTTTGCCCCACCCAGACTAATCCCCACTGTTGGAGGTGGGGCCTGGTGGGAGGCGATCGGATCACTGGAGTGGATTTCTCATGAATGGTCTAGCACCATCCCCTTTGTGCTATCTTCGTGATAGTAGGTCACTTATCACGAGATCTGGCTGTTTAAAAGTGTAGCATCTTACCTCTCTCTCTTGCTTTTGCTTTGGCCATGTGACGTGTCTGCTCCCCTTTCGCCTTCCACCATAACTGTAAGCTTCCTGAAGCCTCCCCAGAAGCCAAGCAGTTGCTGGCAGCATGCTTTCTGAAAAGCCTGTAGAACTGTAAGTCAATTACACCTCTTCTTTAAAAATTACCCAGTCTCAGGTATTTCTTTGTAGCAATGTGAGAATGGCCTTATATACTTAGTAAAGAGCTTCCTGTTAGGCTTAGCTTTGTTTTGGAGGAAGTTTTCTATAAAGCCTCAATTATTCTCTCCAGGCTTCTCTCATTCCTTCTACTCTGGGCTCTTGCTATGACCAAAAAGGGGAATGATGAAATCGTAAAGCAAGAAGGGAAGTTAAAAAGACATGTAAAGCAACAATGGGTGTTCAGTAAAGCAAAGTGACACAGCTTAGGTCACACAGCACATTTGAGGCAGTGCTGGAACCAGAGCCCCATGTTTCTCATTCCCCATGTTCAATCCATCCAGCCAGCCATCCAACCATCCATCCAACCACCCATCCATCCATCCAACAAATATTGCTGAGTTACTTCTATGTTAGTAGCTCTCAAACTTGGCTGCACATTGGAATCACCTGGATTCTTCTCGCAGCAATTCTGATTTAATTGGGCTGGGAGATGCATGAATATTGAATTTTTTTACCCTGGAACATATTGTTTTATATACAGCATAGTAGTGAATAGTGACTTCATTATGGATGGGTTTATTTATAGATCACAGTGGCATACAAAATTCAAAATCCATGAACAAACTAAGAGCTCGTAGGTTAAATGAGTTCTCCCTAAAAATTCTTAATGGCATGCTGTTCTATCCTTAAGCAGTGAAATTTTATAATGCACCGTCCTGTATTTAGCATGTCACATTTCTACAGTAAAATAATGGAGGCACAGGCAGTGCAAGCAGACTTAAATCCCTTCTACTTCTGAAGGTTTAAAAAAACACAGCATGTACACACACAGACTTAGATGAGCTCTTTCAATACATTTTTCCAAAAAAAATAATAGTTTTATCAAAGAATTTTAATAACTTCCATAGTTTGTACAATCACACTCTATTAGCTACATTTAGAAGGATTTGACAAGGACCAACTACAAAGTAGTGAATAAACATGCTTGAGAATATCTGCTACATTCTCTATCTCCAGGAGAAAATGATATTTACATTTTTGAGTAAAGTGATTTAATAATTAAACAATTCTTTTTTGGTGGTGGGTTGGGGAATAGGATTTTCAAACCTTCACAGGCTCCCAATGAACAGTCAATTTGAGAAGAGTTTCTCTGTGCCAGAAACTGTTCCGAGTCCTGGAGATACCGCAGTCAACACACCAAACAAGATAATTACTCATAGAAATTAAACGTAATTAATAAGATAATATCAGGGAGAAATAGGTGCTATTGAGGGGAGGGAAACAGTGTAGTTTGGATATGGTAGCTCACACCTGTAATCCCAGCACTTTGGGAGGCTGAGGCCAGCAGATTGCTTGAGCCCAGGAGATGGAGACCAGCCTAGCAAACATGGCGAAAATCTGTCTCTACAATTAAACACACACGCATGCACGCACGCCTGCACACACACACACACACACACACACACACACACACACACACGGTGTAATACAATAAAGAATAGCTAGAGTCAGAGTCACTTTTAGATGAAGGGGACAGGATTGGGCTTTTCACTGTCATTTGAGCGAAGACCTAAATTCCAAAAAGATGCCATAGAAGAACCTCAGGGGAAAGCATTGCTGGCAAAACGAGCATCTGAGGTGTTCTGCACACTTTCCCATTACCCTTCCAGTCCTGCTTCCAGTGCTCTTCTTGCTTGTTTCAGTACAAGGCTGACCAGTAAGGGCTTCAGCAGCAGGGCCTGGGGTATGAGGATCTGGGATGTGAGTCTTGGGATGAAGGGGTGTCTGGGATGTGAATCCTGGGGTTTGGGGGAACTGAGTTATAGGGTCTAGAGGGTAAGATTTCAATAGTAATTTGGCAAAATATATTAAGAACTTTAAAAATATCCTTTGATATGATGCTTCCACTTTTAGGGCTTATATAAGATCTTCATCACAATATTACTGATAAAAAAAAAACCTATAAACCATATAAATAGCCCATAATAAGGGACTGGTTAAGTACATTACAGTCTGTCCATTTGATGCAACATCATATTGCCAGTGAAAATGTGTGCTTCAGCAGGCCATGAAAAAAACAGTGAGAGATGAGGCTATATAAATATTAACAATGTCTGCCTGTCAAAAAATCATTAAAACATTTAAAAGGCAAACTGGAAAAATGTTTGTTACCTGTGACAAGAATTCTTCCAAATGAGGAAGAAAAATTTAGTAGAAAAATGAGCATAAGACTTGAATAGAGAATTTCTAAAAGAAAGTGTCACTGAATGTCTGAAAAAAAAAAAAAAAAACAGCCTTATTCTAAAAAGTTAAAGGCTGGTATCTTTTTGTATGGAAAAAATAATGAATATTTAAAAGACATTAAACAAATGCCAATAGCATTTCCTAGTCAGTAAGTTTTTACAACAGTTCTTGGAGGGCAATTTGGCAAAGTTAATTTTTCACCAAATATTCATTCTGTGCCTCCTATGTGCCAGGCAAAGAGAAAGGTTCTCAATGGGGATGAGGGTAGAGATTCAGCACCAAGGAGCAGTTTAGAGTTTTCACAGAGTGTGGGAGATTGTCTTAATGTCTTCAGGTTGCTATAACAAAGTACTATAGAGTGGCTTATAAACTACAAAAATTTATTTTCCTTACTTCTGGAGGCTGGAAAGTCCAAGGTTGAGGCACTTCCAAATATAATGTCTGGTGATGTTCCATTCTCATGGATGTATAGTTTCTCATTGTAATCTTACATGGTAGAAGGGTGAGGAGCCTCTCTCAGGCCTCTTTTATAAGGGCACTAATCCCATTTGTTATGGTAGACCCTTAATCACCTCCCATCTTCTAATACTACTACCTTGTTGGGGGTCAGGATTTCAACATATAGATTTTGGGGTTACCCAAACATTCAGACCACAGCAGAGATATTACCAACATTTAGCACCCGATTTTTATGACCCAAAGTCAATTGACTTTGGGTCATAAAAATTTCTTTGACCAGAGGAATGTGAGCAGATAGGAGATTGTGCCAATCCTGGGTGAGGTGTTAAGAATCATTCTGTATTCACTCACTCTCCTCTGCTCATGCCATTCACCAGGAGATTGTATACTTAGGCAACCATACCTCCCTCCACCTGAGCCCTCAAACAAGAGCACCAGTGAGAAAGCAGAGCAGACCTGAGCCCCGAGCCCAGCCGAGCACCAGGCCCAAGAGTGAGATATCAATGTTTGTTGTGACCACTGAGGTTTGGAGACTGTTTGTTAAGCATCATTATCATGCATAACCTAATAAACTGCACAAAGAATTGTTTTTCCAGATGCCATAAGCGCGCCCAACCCTCTGCCTGAAAAAACACTGGATACAGAAAAGAAAGAAAATGGAGCTCTGGGATAAACATGCACAGTCAACAAATCATCACAGTACAAATGACACAATGCATGTTGAAATAAGTACCTTTATAATGAGTTGAAAAGTGTGATTAAAAAAGGTATAGGAAGAATAGTTTTGAGTGGGAAGTCAATGAAAGTTTCTCCAGGGACACAGCATTTAAAACCTGAGATGAAAGAGGGTTAGGTCTAGAGTGAGATAGGGGCTTCCAACTGAGAAGGGGCCATGGACAGGGAGGAGCTTGCACCTGAGGGGCTGAAGCAGGAGCACTAGGTGCCAGCTGGATGGCCTAGCCCAAGCAGGACCTTGGGGGTCACCAGGAGGGGATTAGATTTTACCTAAGTGCAATGAGAGCCATCAAATGGAGTTTTGTTGGTTTGTTTAAATCAAAATTTGTTTTGTAAACATATTAGTTTTACCACTAGTGTGATTTATCCTTGATCTATAGAAATGGAATTTGAGTTTCAAATGTCTCCAGTGACAGGACTGCCCACATAGAATCCCTATGTGGGCATTCCCCATTCATGTTTCAGAGAAAGGGTTAACATCACCAACTCAAGTACTATCCTTACACTGTCTAGAAATGAAAGGAAACAATTGACTTGGGAATTTCACTTCTAAATAGACTACATTTACATAAAATTATTCTTGGAATTATAGCTCCATCAAGCTATCATTGAAAGCTAAATGAGAGAAAATGAAAATTACTTTAGAAGAGAGAACAAAAAATACTGTTTTCTGGATTAATATGAGAGACTTCCTATTAAAAAGTAGCAATAAGAACACAACTTTCATTATCTTGAAATCAAATAAGATGAAAAGAATTTACTAAGGTTAGCATATATATTTGTATGGATATATATATGGGAAAAACCTAAGTATGTTTCTCTACTCTCTACTCACAATCACAGAGTACTTCTGACACCAGATGAGTGGGGGCTTTTCTCCACATGCCAATCAAGCAACTCTGCAGCAAACACCAGCTAGGTGTCCTACTATTCGATTCAATTCTGATCCTGTTTACCTGGAGACAGCCAGGTAAAGTTAGGTTGAGGGCTCAGGATAGGTTGAAGGCTTAGTCCTAGGAGCCTGACCCAATTTCACATGCCAATTACAAACTCAGATTTTGACCTGAGCTTCTGGTCTACTGACTGTAAACCAGGGTTCCCATGATTCCCTTCTTGGGTTGTGGCACTGGGTATTCTGGTGAGCTCTCCATGTGATCCACACATCAGGCATAAGACTTGATCCCTGAAACTTATGTCAGGTTGTCCAGCTTAGCAGTTTTTATTCTTGGTTAGAAAGTTGTAGCCAGATAATGAAGTAGGAATTTAAGATTTTAAATTCCTATATAAATAATAAAATTCTAAATAAATAATAAAAACTTGAAAACAATGAACAGGTCTATGATCTGACAATATGTATACTGTGGTTTTCTTCTGAAACATAATTTTTCTCTCTATTGTCACCTCCACTTCTACGAAAAATAATCACACTAACGCCAATTTGTTTTAAAATAAGTTTTCTCAAACTTGGCCTAATTATTTGTATAAGTACAGCAAGAATAACCATACAGGCTCCTTTTAAATTTGCTTTGCTAATAATTTTTAAAAGAAATCTCAGACTGGGCTTTTAAAAACCTCTTGATGCCAGGAAGTCAAACCAAGGCAGACATCAGACTTTGCACTTAAAGCCAGACAGTCTCTTCATGTTTTCAAATATGACATTCCAGTCAAGCCGTGGTAATATAGTCAATGTTTTCAACTGTATTACGTTAAAGAGAACAGATTCTTGTTGAATTTATGAAAATAACCATATTGTCATAAAAATAAGAATGCTCATGAATTATTTCCTGAGTTTTGGAGGAATCAGGGAATGAAAACAAATGTTTAAATTTTTGTTTACGAAAGTATGCATTAGCAAATTGCTATAAGCTATAGATAGCTTAAAAGAAAAAAAGTTCCCTTAAAACATCAAAAGAATCAGAAATATTTCCATTTTAAGAAACCATTAAGCCCCATTATTCTTTCTTGTCAGTTCATTCAGTCTCATGTAAAAAATTTTTGTTCTGTTTGATCTTGGTTAGCAGTTTCATAAAACCATCAGTTTCTTCATTAGAGTTCTAGAAATTCTTACCCAGTCCAATCTAAAAAAATAAAAAACAAAAAACAAAAACTCTAAGTTACCAGAAACCTGTGCTTGCCAGAGTTGTTTCTATCCTTTTTATGAACATCCTTGAAGACACACAAATATAATTCAATGAGTATTAAATTCCATTTCTCTTTTGACAAAGTTACTCATATAATTTTATGAATCAAATAAGCTGCTTAATCTGTTTATTATCTCTCTTTTGCATTTCCAGGGGCCCTCTACGCTGTCCAACAGTTGGCTCAAGGTCAGAAAGACTTAATTTTATAATTTGGTTTTAGGAAGTTTGTCAAAAATAAACTTTCAAAACAATCAAAAATAGGATCACAGGTCACTATGAAATAATAATTATTCCTTTAACCAGAGTTTTAAATAAAAGAAGTTGCAAGGCTGGGGGAAGGAAGTGGCTCACACCTGTAATCCCAGCAATTTGGGAGGCCTAGGCAAGATGATTGCTCAAGCCAAAGACTTCGAAACTAGCCTAGGCAATATGTCAAAACCCTGTGATATTGTTTGGCTGTGTCCCTACCCAAATCTCATCTTGGAATTCCCATGTGTATATGAGAGGGACCTGGTAGGAGGTAGTTGAATCATTGGGCAGGTCTTTCCTGTGCTGTTCTTGTATATTGAATAAGTCTCACAAATCTGAGGGTTTTAAAAAGGGGAGTTTCCCTGCACAAGTTCTCTTCTCTTGTCCTGCTGCCATGTGAGACATGCCTTTAACCTTCAGCCATGACTGTGAGGCCTTCCCAGCCACGTGGAATTGTAAGTCCAACAAACCTCCTTCTTTTGTAAATTGCCAAGTCTCGAGTATCTCTTTATCAGCAGTGTGGAAACGGACTAATACACCCTGTCTCTACAAAGAATACAATAACAACAAAAAATTAGCCAGGCATGGCGGCATGCTCCTGTAGTTGCAGCTTCTTGGAAGGCTGAAGTGGGAGGATGGCTTGAGTCTGAGAGACAGAAGTTGCAGTGAGCTGAGACCATGCCACCACACTCCAGCCTGGGCAACAGAACCAGACCCTAAATGGAAAAACAAAACAAACAAATGAAAAATTTCATGTGGAATTTTAATGTGGAATTGGACATATTTACTAACAAGCCTAAATACATTTTGTCTTTTTGTGCAATTTAAGAAGCCAAAAACAAACTTAAAACTTATGTGCAGCAATTAATGTTTTACTATTTTATCATACTTAGAAATGATTCAGACATTTCAAGTACAGGTTTCTGATAACTTAGAGGTTTTTTGTTGTTGTTTGTTTTTAGATGCCATTAGACTAAGAATTTCTAGAACTATAATGAAGAAACTGATGGGTTTATGAAACTGCTAACCAAAATCAAACAGAACAAAATTTTTTTACATGAGACTGAATGAACTGACAAGAAAGAATAATGGGGCTTAATGGCTTCTTAAAATGGAAAGATTTCTGATTCTTTTAAAACAGTTAATCCTTTAACTCCATTTCCTTAAGAAATCAGAGACCTAATAAAGACAGTATGTAGCACAGGAAATTATCTTGAGAAAACACAAAATCCCTCTTTCTGCTGCTTACTGATTCCCTCTTTCCTTGCTTCTGTTATTTCCTAAATCCATATTTTGAAACAATCTTTAAATCTCAAAATTAGACAAAATTATTTTTTTCCGAAAGAGAAAAAAGCATACCTTTATGCCTTCCTTATAATTTTTCTCAATGAAAACACTCTCACTTTCCTACTTAGTATACAGAGTTGCTCTCCTTATTTCTAGTAGTTTTAATTATATATACTAATTATAATTTTTAATCCTTAGCAGTTACAAATCAATTCTGTAGACTAGCAGCATTTCATAATTTCTAGAAATATGTGCTTCTTGAAGGTACAATTTTTCTTTTTCTTTCAGAGATGGGATCTCTGTTACACAAGCTGGCCTCAAATTCTTGGTCTCAAGTGATCTTCCTACCTCAGCCTCCCAAGTAGCTGGGATTACAAGTATTTGCCATTCATTGTACCAGGCTAAAATACAATTTTTCAGTGTGGAATAGGACATATTTACAAACAAACCTAAATACATTTTGTCTTTTTATGCAATTTAAGAAGCCAAAAACAAACTTAAAACTTAAGTGCAGCAATTAATGTTTTAGTATTTATCATATTTAGAAATGATTCAGACATTTCATGAGTATCTATTACTTAATTATAACACAACTTTAAGTTACTTAAAAAAGATTTTTGAAACCATGAAAATTTTATTCATAAACTTTTGTCCTGTCTATATTCACCCAGTCTACTCATTCTTAACAACAATTCTTGAATTGCTCATTAAACAAAGCTAGCCATCATTTAAGTTATTTCCCTGTTAACTATTTTTATAGCATACAAGGGTTAGGAAGCTGCCACCTAAGCACAAATTCTAAAGTTAAATGCATGAATATTTTCCTGATCACAAGACACAGTTGCTTTTATTAAAAAAACAATAGTAATAAACTAGTTCTATTTACCAATGATATACTCAAATCACATAAACTAAAAGGCATTCAAATATTTGATCTAAATGCTTAGGTTTTTTCAAGCAAATTAATCAGAGCATTTTTCATATATTTTGGTAGAAAAATATCACATACACTTAATAAATATAGACATACAGACACTCAGAAGCAGATCTTACAGTTTTTTTAAAGATTCTTCTAGCCAGGCATGGTGGCCCATGCCTGTGTAAACCAGAGTATTATAACTGGGGGGAGCATATCCAACTCCCCATTCCAAAGAGGTTCTTAGCCTCACTAACCTTGAAGAATGGGGAAAGGGGCCCTGGAGGTGCAGTGAGTTTGCCATTCAAATAAATATCATCATGGACCCAAAGAGTTTTGTGGAAAAGCAATTTATTAGACAGAGAGAGAGAAAGAAAGACAGCTCCCATGCTGTCATGGGAGGGGACCTAGAAAAAGAATCCATATAGGTAGGAGCAGCTATTCCCCCCCCAATTGATGTTCTTATCTGATGAGAGGAATTCTTTTAAACTTCCTCTGATACTGGATTGGCGACTTGGTCCACAACTCTGAGTTACAGAGCCCCCGCCTCCCAGAGCTTTTGGTGGGGTTTTTTTGGGACAAAGAAGCCCACCTGGCTTTCCTCACCTAGCCTGTGAGAGGGAAACCCAGACAAAGAACTTTACATTTGAAACCCCTCTGGTTCCCAGATGGAGGCGTGGAGCCAGGAAACTCCTGCCTTTAAAACCACACCCCTCACGGACCCTGGAAGAGAACTCCCTCAGTCCCCCCTCTGAACAGGAAAGTCCAACTGCTGTTGGGACATGGGTGTCAATTGCTGTTTAACTACTTCCCACTGAATTGGGGCCCTGAAGTTGAGGTTTCCTCCAGAGGGGAGTCTTCCAGGGGTGCAGGTTGATCCAGAAGTCCACGATAGAATTCATGAGCCAAGGACATTCGGGGTTCCATTTGCAGGACCATTTGTAGCCTCATGGCCTTAATTCTAGAAGAAATGAATTTGATAAGAAGCTTAAAGATAAGAGACCTGAAGGCCAGCAATAGTAGAATGATTATAAATGGGCCTAGAAGAAGGGAGAGCCAGGACAGCTAGTTGTTAAACGAGCTCTGTGATCCTGTTTCTTGGAAGTCTTTAGCCCTGTGTTCAATTGATCCCTGAGTTCTTTAACTTTGTTTAAGACAATACCTGATTGGTTTAAAAAGTAGCAGCATTCTTCTAAAAAGAGACAGGCTCCTCCTTTCTCTGTGGTTAGCAGATCCAGGGCCCTTCTGTTTTGAAGAGCCATGGCAGCTAAAGAGTTAAGCTGCTTCTGCAGAG